>JAEUWS010000482.1:0-92772 GCA_018524945.1 Podaxis sp. C-F-92630
CAGCAACATACGCCTGTCTCTGAATGAAATCCGACACGGGGCCTATAGTACGATATATCACGTCAACATTTCACATCCCCTCCTAGAACACCGACCTACTCACCAGGATGTCCATACTTGAGCACAGGAGACACAACCATTTGTTCATTTTCGACAAACATCGGCTTTCCAGTCACACCGACCTGCACAACCGGCGGAGGCTGTTGCTGTTGTGGTACAGGCACCTGAACGGGTGCAGGTCTAGCCGGCAGTACCTGCTGTTGGTTCTTCCGACTCGTCACGGCTGCAGCAATGCCACCTCCAAGCAATGCACCAGCAGTAAATACGGCAGCATGAACGACAACTGATCCTGGCATTCTCGAATGATCGAACAAAGGGTCCTTGGGCAGGAGAAGGGGAAGAAAAAGACTGTCGGAGTGGCTGGAGTGTTACCGAACGCGTTCAACGTTCAGTGCAGCGCGCTTGACGCCTGGTCTATTTTTGGTAAAACGACATTTTTGATTTTTTGCGGGCGTCATGTGATTCAGATTGTCAATACGATCCAAAGTGAAGATCTCCTGAGCGGTGAGATCTACCACTCTAATGACATAGTTGCTGAGGTGGGACTTTCCTCATCGTAAAAGATTTGTTCGATTATCAGTAGGTGGGTATCTTTGTTCGTGTGAAGAGAAAACAAATTACAAAGAAAATCTATGTGACAGAATCAATCGCCACTCGTCCGGATGCAAGGACCAGGAATCACAGGAGAGAAACCGTTTTCAGTATTTACACGAGCCATTTTGAGTTTTTCTGGTAGTGAAAAGCGGAAGTAAAACGAGCGTGGGTCAAAGCAGCCAGTAAAAGAAGAGCATAGATTTAACGAGCAGCGGATGTATAGTAATAGGAGGGTGACTTTTGCTGAATGATTCCAGTAGGATGATGGAGAGAGGGAAGGAGACAGGCAACACAAAAACAGGGGAAATAGGAAGAGGAGAAGGGCAAGGAGAACCTGCCCTTCTCCACATGAAGAACAAGTGTGAAGACAAGTATTCAGAAAGACAGTAAGTGCAAAATAACCGAGGGACAAATATACAGAATACACCAAGACAAGAAGCAAATAACGTTCCAAAAACGAGGAAAGCAGTGGTCGAAGGAAATGCGACGACGTTTCGTTTGGTAATGTACTCCCCAAGGATCAATCGCCTCGACCGTCATCACCAGTAAGACTGTCTGAACGACCTGCAACCACTCATACGATCAGACTTCTAGCGGCTCGTAAGTCGTAGCATCAAGCACACCTCTGGTCGGCGTAGTCGCCTCTCCAACAGCGGTCCTGCTCTCCCTCCTCTGGAATCCTGTAACACCAGGTCCGCGAGGCTGGCGAACGACGTTGCTCAACGTCTCATGGCCACCATTGCCGTTACCGTTCAAGGGGGCGGAACTGATGGAGGATGGGAGGCTCGGAACGGGAGGAACAGTGCTTCCACCGAAGGGACTTCCGTTCGCAAACAATGAACCGAAGCCGGTAGAGACCCGGCGAGAAGGAGAGGCAATGGTTGCATAGCCCTCGCGAATATTACCGTTCGAAGCACGAGGGTGGAGTCGCGGCGCCTGGGCATGAAGTGTCTTCATATCCGGCATGGACTTCTTCACCCGCAACGATTGCGTAGCCGAGGGAACCTGTCCCGTAGGAGTAAGGTACACCGAAGGAGCGCGAGTGAGTGTATGCGGGGCCCTCTGAGTCGATTGTTGCTGCTACAGGGAAAATGACAAATGAGTTGCCAAATGCAGTTAGCATGCCGATCAGTCTATCGAAAATTGTTGACACACCTTTTGAGGGTCAAAGCGGGTCACGACGGCATAACGTTCATCGCCCTCTCCAACAGAGTAATGATAAACTCCGAGTTTCTGGGCAACCAGGTGGACAACCCTGCGTTGCTTGGGAGTGAGTGTCCTCGAGAATGCGAGTTCGTCTCGCATGTGATCATCCTTGAATAACAGAATCCTAGAATAAATCTCCAGAGTAGAAGGATCATTCATATCAAGCTCATTAGACGCTTTCTCAGACGCAGGAGTGGTGGGCGGCTGCGGGGCGGCTGGGACCGCGGGAGCTGAGCTGATGCCCAAGCCATACTGGGGAGTAGGCATGGAAGGGGGCGAATACTGGCTCTGGTAGCCAGAAGAAAAGGTGCGGGGAGGACTAAACGCGGATGTCAAAGTGGATCCATAATCCTCGTAGAGCTGGTTGAGGTTGTTCTGCTGTTGTTGTTGCTGCTCCTTCTCGAGTTGCATGGAGCGCATCCTACGAATAGCCTTTTCCCTTTCGATCCTTTCTTTTTCTCCGGCCTGCAGGACCTTCTTGTACTCGACCCGGAGCTTCCTTCCTTGAACATCAAAACCATTCAAAGCAGCAACAACAGCATCGGCGTCGGCTGCCTGGCGGAAATTGGCAAAGGCCAAACCGCGGAATGAGCCAGCTTGATCCAAGTGATAGTTGAAGGCGTATGGTGTAGGAATCGACAATGATTCCTGAGAAAAACCATCAGTACAGCTTCGAGAAGGGTCGGAAAACGAGGCGAGAAACACTAACTATTATGCCTAGAAGGGTTTCACGTTTTACATTGAATGGTATATTCTTAATAACGATGGCGGTTGGAATGATCTCGTCTTCCGAGTTTTGGGCGACAGCCGGCATGGTGGGAAGGGTAGGAGCATTAAGATGTCCCATAGGGGGGGAACCGCCAGCGGAAGAGAAATCAGAATTGTTATGTGGAGACAAGGAGCGGTTGTCTGGGGGGTTATTGTCAAGCCATTGCTAGAAGGGAACGATGAGAGGGAGAGCCATCGGTTAAGATCAGAGCGCGCAACATACAGAGGGCAACCCGGCGCGGATGGCAGACTTGCTCTTCAAAGGAGACTGAGCAAGGCTCGAGATGGGATTATAAGGAGACTGTTGAAGGCCCGGGGTAGTATTGAAGTGATATGGTGGCCTGGCTGCGGCGCTGCCTTCGTAATCATAAGTGTCATGAAGACGTTGCTGGGAGGAGAGCGAAAGGGTAGAGATATCTGGAGGAGAGTTGGTCATGACTGTGAAGGAGTGGTTGACCTGATATCTGTCGTCGCTCGTAAGAGAGGGGATTAAGGAAATGGGCAGAGAAAAGTAGGAAAGGAAGAGATGCAAATTCAAGCTCTTCCGAAGGGCCACCAATAGTCACTCCCCTCACCTTATCACGTCACGCTCTCTTCCCTCCCCTTTTTCTCAACATTTCCACTGCTCTCTAAGCTCTACGTCGTGTATTTCACACCATTGTACTACAATATCCACACATGTATTGCATCCAGCGCAATTTCGTTCCACACTCCCTCAAAATCGAACAAGGGCAGCACCAGCCGTTCCCACGGTTACAGTCACGCCTCGGTGCCTTCTCGCCCTTACATATAACTACACGAATTTCTCAGAAGCCACGAAGCACCAACGTCTTCGAGACAGGGTGCCACGAGCCCTGTTGTCGTCAGGAGGGGAAGCATTTTCCCCCACACCCAACACTCTAGCCACCACCAAAAAGTTCCTCACCTGATCGTTACCGCAGTGCAACCGGTTTCAACGGCGTGATCAGGCTTTCCACGTCAAACGGCAGCGGGATGCTGCCGGAATGATCCCAGGGTCCCCGCTGTACTTTGGGCGACCCCGTCCGCTGTGTTGTCGGTGCCGGTGCGAACACCGGCGAACCACCCTGGATGTCCAGCGATGGGCGTCCTCGTGGGTCAGTGTCGAGCGGCAGCATCTCTGTCGACGGTATTTGCCGTAGACAGGAACTTGGTCCGCGCGAACTAAAGGCCACCAAGGTGGGTCTGGGAACAGATGGCATTTGATGTTTTGGCGCACTAGGTTGATGAGAACTATCAATGGATCCGCTATAAGCTATATTCATCTCTAACGTACTTCCTGACTGGCAATGGGCCTGGGACCAGGCGTAATGAGCTTGGAGGTGGTCTGCGTGGCATAATGAATGAGTAATGTCCCTCGGGGTATCTAGTAATCTGCGTGAATCGTTTGGTCAACGGCGATTCCAAAATTTTAGCACTAACCAGTATTTATTTATGTCAAAGGAACGACTCGGGTTCTATCCAAACAACCAGCGTTCAGTAGTTTTACCCTTCAAAGAGGCTGTAGCTGTTCCAGCCTATCAGTATCCAAATGTCAGCACAGAAACTTGCCAGGTATCGAGAGCTGCAGCCCAACCTTGTAATGAGCGACAAGTGGATGGCGGTCCAGAACCAAGCGCGTCTAGTCTCTCGGATAAACAAACTCAACCGTGGTCGTCAACCTATTTTCAGGTCCCACGGTCAGAACCACCTCCCTCGATGCATATTTCCTATCTTATCCAAGGACCGCTTCGCCCCTCAATTTCCATGCTACCGGCTAGTGGAGCAAAAGAAGGCAGATTACCACATATTGTTCGGCGCTACTCAATGATCGTTGATTAATGATTGCTGCTAATAGTACTTAGTACATAGACCAACTGCATGAACGATGTTGCCTGGCAACATCCGTTTGTAAACATCTATCAATTCGATTTTAGATGAGGATAAAATTATTACACAATTTTATGATAGCGATGGTGATCGAGCTTCGTGCCAATTCTAGCTTACTCGAGTCTCCGCACCAAAGCATCTAGCTCATCGAGTGAGAGGTTCCAACGCTGCACTAAATAGGAATCACCCCCGCCTTCTTTTTTCTCCTTCGCGATCCATTGCCGCAAAGTGTCCTTCTTGTCAGTGAACGATCCGTGACATGATACACCATAAGTATAGAGCAGGCTTGAACAATCCACTATCAGCATTGCATTGCTGTAAACGTTCAGATGATGACCCACTGCATCGACTTTTCCTCGAAATCAACATCGGGTTCATCATTCTCCCCGTCTTCACCATATGGCAACGGATTCACCACCGCAGAGATTACGGCCCGGATGATACCATACCTCGCAAAAGCCTCGAGTGCAATCCCCGAAGTATTACTCCGAGAAGGATCCTTTAGATGAGCAGCGTGCGAATTGTCATGAATTGGATTGGGGTTACTAGCGTTGGGTTCGTCGACCGTATGTAGATTAGGACGAGGCACCGTCGTCGGGGGAACCGATGACTCAGAAGGATGGACTGTAATCGAGGTTGCAGGTATTGGCGTGGGTGACGATGCTGTTCGCGTGGCACTGGTTGCTGGAGACGCTATAGCAGCAGGTTCGGATGAAATAAGAAGGGGAGGGTCATGTTGGACGGTAGTCGGGTTTGGTGTCGTAGGCGTGATAAGGGTGTTAAGAAGAAACACTGTCTTCCTTCGCACAGATATTTCAGGGTCTAACAGCCTTTGAGCGAACTATTCACAGCGCCATAACAGGGTGAGATCACCTTGCAAGGCTTCACGCAGCTTAATCCAGCCGCCGATGCCCGCCTTTCCAAGCTCATCAACCGCCGGAGCATTATGCTTCAGTAAACCGGAGAGAGCATATATTGCTTTTGCCCTGGCAGCCAAAGTCGAGGACGGCGAAGGGGTTAGGAAACCAAGAAGGGTAGGGAGTGGATTGTAGGTAAGGTACTGCAAATAGATAAGTATTTCCCTTATTCTTCGCTCCTCGATGCACGCACCACATCCTGTGCAGCAGGATTGTTCTGAACGGCAGTCCCTATCACCCAGAGAACCTGGACTTTTATTTCGGTGGACGAATCCGGTGAAGTCAGCAGGGACACGAGCGGTTGCCAGAGATTTAACTTTTGTAGATCTATCCAACCAAGCATCAGCTCTATAATTCAAACGAGGGATGCACACAATCATCCCCACCATTCGCATTATCAATATGTTCGACGAGCTGTGCATCACGGTGACTACCAACGGGCTAATACTTGACTCAAAACTTACTCACCATCTCCAGGTGATCCAGCGCTGCCAATCGATCTTCTTCGCTCTTGGCGACATCAGTAGCAATAGCAACATCCTCCTTCATTTGCTCCGCATCCGGTCTCCCCAAAATCATATCAATAATTCCAGGATCCAACCGTTGATTCGATGCGGGAGGTCTGTCACCAGGTCCAGAGCCATCTTGTGGAGTGGAATGTTCAATTGACCAGCGGAGAAGTGATTGCATCGAGGCCTCTGGAAATAAATTTCCTGTCTTCTTTTTTCCAGGTGGATGCCGATGGGTTGCGGCAAAGATTTAGTTTTGAGACAGGATTCCAGCTTTGATCAGCATGCATTTGTGCGTTGTAATTGATCAATGACGCACTATCTAATCACACCCAGAAATGTCACGTGGGTGACAATATTTTTGAACCGCGAATTTTTTTCTCATTTGCTCTCTTGTTGACCTTCTCGTCGTCGGAACAAGGTGGACTAGGTGAGCATCATGTCCCTCTTCCTTCTCAGTGATGATCCAATATAATACCATACTTTACCACATTCCGAATTATCGTGTGGATTCCTTCATCGATTTCAGCCTTGTCTGACTCCCTTACAGTCTATATCTTGTCAACAATTTACTCACATACTTCATCCTCCAGGCTTAATTCGAGTTGGGTGCTGTTCAGGCTTAGGAATCAACTTATCTATATAGTCGTACAGGTGAGGATTCATTTCATTGCTCTCATGTGATGAAAATTTCTTTCGATGGGCGGACACGAACGCCCTTTGCCCATACCAAAGTCTCCTCGTGTACAAATTGGAGGCGGGTGAAGTGCTTGTTGAAATGCATCGACTACCTGATCAGCATGTCACATTCAACATAGTATTCGAACGCGCCGCTGACTGTTTACTATTACCAGGTTTATGTGTATTTGATATAGTCTTAGTCGTATGTCCTCGATAATCACAGAATACAATTAGTTGTTCAACATGCTCGTCTGACGACCAATCCCCAGGATATCAATGAATATTGAAAGCCCGTGCTGAAAACATGTAGAGGTATTACGACATTATAATGACAACACTCCGACAGCGTACACAAGTGTAAGAGCAATAGTAATGAGATGGCAAGGGTCTGGTATTAAGCCGAATCGTTATTGATCGGGCGATAGTGCTTCATCAGCTGGGTTTTGAAAGCTAGATCCGGGATGAGCCCGTTGTCATAATTAACCACGTTGAGAACACACCTTCGGGGTTACCCCAGAGGGAAGCAGCCTCCGGATTCAAAGGTGACGCATTATTGGGTTCTGTTCATTAGTCATTGTCAGTAGTTCATCGTCTTGTTACAAGAATAACTCACCGCCAAGGAGGGACTGAAGGGACAAGAGAATGGTCTGGACGCTGTACACAGCCGACCACTTATCCTGTTTAAGAGGCTCAGTTATACGGCAGAGGCTGCCGGCTTTTACCAACTCGCCTGTAGGATATCTAAGCAAATAGCGCCACTGTTGATGTCAAAGTTCGGGTGGAAACATGGCGTCTCAAATTTGATTGTGGGAGCGACGTATGGGTAATTTGGAGGGAAGGAAATTGAGATCTTGAAGCTGAGGCCAGCATAGATCTGGGTCACAGAAGTGAGTGTTAGGCGGGCCCGGGGGAATGGTGCGACTAGCTGCTCACCGTCTCTGCCGGGCCCTCAATTGTACCCACCCACTCGAACAGATTTCCATCGTTTTTTGGGAAGGCAGACTAAAAATTTGCTTCAGTGATTATAAATAGACTACAGAGGACCAGCACGGCGTACAATTCCGGGAGAGGAAGACATCTGCACAGGACATGAACGATGTGAGTGGCGTAAGGATCAATAGAGGCGTACCATCAGGGTCATGAGTTCGTTAGTGAGTCTGGTCCAATTGGTGAGGATGTCGCTCAGCGCGATCAGGATTGACTGCCTACCGTTTCGCGACACTGCCGGCGCCCTGCTGGGAGGAGCTCTGTACATTGGACTTGGCGGGAGCACGAGAAGGGGCGAGAGAAGAAGTGACTTGTTCCATTGTGCCAAGACTGGGAGAAGCGGGTATTGAGAGGAAGAGCTAGATTACAGGGGTGTGAGGGGAGATGGGAAGAGTGTTGGTTAAAGTGCGATCAATGTTGAAATTGAACGCGTCGTAAAAGTCACGTGCGTAAATGACCATCTCCGACCCCGACAAGCGGAATAAGTCTGCAAGGTACATAAACAGCAGAAGTCGAAGCGCATAGAAGTCCGGTGTCTTCGCGTTGTATAAAAGGCTGTTCTAGTTTTGAACTACCCAGGTTTGCTGCTGCGCGGTTCCGAGTCGAGGACCGGTGCGGAGCGTGGGAAGGTTTGGTGAACCAGCCGAGTGAAAGATGACGGACGAGTAACGGACGAGTAACAGCGTCTACGACACATCCAATCACCTCTCCCTCCCAGTCTCCTTCCCCTCCGTCCGGACACAATGTCCGCCACATTTACAGCTACTCCTGCTGAACTTAGTCTCGTGAACCAGATATTTGCCCAAGCAGACAAGCAGAAGCTTGGGATTCTTACCGGTGACGTTGCCGTGAAGGTGTTCGGTGGGGCAAAGCTACCGGGGTCAGTGCTGGGAGAAATTTGGAACATTGCAGACGAGGAAAACAACGGATGGCTCTCCAAGAAGGGCACTGCTAAGGCACTGCGTCTCATTGCCCACGCGCAGAAGGGCGAGAAGCCATCCGCCGCCCTTCTCAACAAACGTCAGTTCTCTCCCCGAATTCCTTGTCACCTGTCCTGACTCTTGTCCCTAGCCGGACCTCTCCCAACAATTGAGGGCTACACAATCATTCCCCAACAGAATACAGGCGCATCCATACCAAAGTCTCCTACCCCAGGCTTCCCTCCTCTCTCCCCCCAAGATAAGATCAAGTTTCAGAATATCTTCAACCGCTCTGGTCCTACGAATGGTTTGTTGAACGGTGAGAGCTCCTTTCGTCTGAGATAGCCAAGAGGCTCATAGTTCATTTCGTAGGCGAGAAGGCTCGAGATATCTTCCTCAAGTCAAAACTACCCAACGATCGTTTAATGCAAATATGGTCAGTATTCACATCTTTTACGAAGATTCTTTCGTTGAAATTCCCGCAGGAATCTAGCAGACACGCGAGATCGTGGGGCTCTGGATGTGACAGACTTCACTATTGCCATGTACTTTATTCAAGGCTTGATGTCCCAACAGATCTCCTTCGTCCCGGCAACACTCCCACCAGGATTATACGAACAAGCTGGAGGCTTACCATCTGGCGCGCCTTCTCCTGTTGTTGCCCACCTGTCTGGTAACAGTGGCTCTTTGAGTCCTGTGACTAGCAACTTCAGTCGCTTGCAACCCCAGTACACTGGTCCAAGTCAACCCCTCGCTCCCGACCATACTGGCCTCGCTCAAATCCGGGCGCCTACTCTACCTGCCCGTCCTGGAGGGGTTTCGTTCGCACCTACTCCCATAGGTCAGGCTCAGGGAAATGGTCACAGTGTTTGGGATGTTGATCCCAACGAGAAAGCGGAAGCAGACGCTATCTTTGACGGGCAACTCGACACCAAGAAAGTTGGATACATTGAGGGAGATGTTGCGGTGCCTTTCATGCTCAAATCACAACTCCCCGGAGAAGACCTCGCCCAGATTTGGTTCGTTTCGCTCACCTTATCCTAGCAAACGTACTCATCGCCTCACAGGGATTTGGCTGACATCAACAAAGACGGTCGTCTGACCCGCGACGGTTTCGCTATTGCATGCCACTTAATTCGGAAGAAGCTCGCAGGCAAGCCACTGCCTGCAGAACTACCGCCTTCTTTAGTACCCCCGTCGTTGCGGAAACAAACATCCTTCTTCCAAGCTCCACCACCACAACCAGAGCCTGCCCGTGATTTATTGGACTTGGACGACACTCCTCCTGCTTCTGTTGTCTCGCCTCAAACCACAGGCACTATGGGCATCTTGCAGCCCCAGGGCACTGGTGCCACTACCGTACCTCCTATTCCTCCGCGGAATAATGTCAACGATCCCTTCGCATCATCTCCTTTCTCTTCATCTCCCTCTCACTTCCCTCCAAGTAAGTTACCCTCTCCAATGATGCGTGAAATAAAACTGAAAATCGCATCTAGCGTCGAACCAAGACCTCTTAGGAGACCATGAAGATCGCCGTCACACGACCTCTCCCCCGCTCCAGGATCGGAGCGCCGAGATAGGCAATACGAAGAATCAGTTACAGTCCACCAATAGGTCTTTGGAGACTGCTAAGGCTGAGCGCGCCAAGTTGGAGAGCACCCTCGCAAGCCAAGCAGCTGAGCTTTCAGCACTCCAGACGCAATTGTCCTCCGCCAAAGCAGCCTATGACATAGAGACTAATCTATTGTCGCAGCTCAAGGAGCGCTACACGACCCAGTCTGCTGAGATCCAGAAGGCGAGAGAAGATTTGATCCGCTCGGAGAGCGATCTCAGCGCCATCCGCGTCGAGAAAGCTGAAATCGAGCAAGCTTTATTGCGTGACAAGGAGGAAGCGAGGGACCTTCATAAGCGCATGATTGAGGCTGGCCAGCAAGCGGATCAACTCAAGGTCGAAGTTGAGAAGGCCAAGAAGGAAGCAAAACAGCAGAAAGGCCGGCTCGCGATCGCTCGTAAACAGTTATCAACCAAAGAGACAGAGAAAGCCAAGGTGGAGAAAGAACTCGAGGAAGTCAATGGCGAAGTCAAGTCTATCGCTCAGGAGGCGGATGAAGTAGAGGCCCAGCTCAACAAGCCACATGAGCAACCAGAGCGTACCGCCTCCCCGGACTCTGTTGCTATTGCTGCTGCTCATCCGTTACCCGCCTCTCCTGAGCCGATTGCAGCCAACAAGAGCAACAATCCTTTCGAAAGGCTGACAATGTCATCTGATTCCCCGAGCCCTCGGTCCCAGTCTCCCTTCCTCCCCTTCAGCAATGCTTCCCTGACTTCTCCTCCCGTTGGACCATCGGAAGGTCAGAATGATCAGGCTAAGCCGGAGCCAAAATTCTCGTTCGACGACTTCTTCGGAGTTAATGAATCCACCTCTGCCGTTGGCGAACCGGCCAAGCCGATTCAGGCAAATGGGGACTCTACGTTGAAGGATGCAAACTGTAGGTCCCTTCCCCACTAGTCCCATAGGTATTATTTACCGAATGACTTTGTAGTACCAACCACCCCAGCTACTGGAACGGATACAGATCATTTCGTAACGCCGCCGACCACTGCCAATGGCACACGATCCGAAAGTCTAGAAAATCTTACCAATGCCGCACAAGCCAAGTTCCCTTCTGTGGATGACGCCGTTGCTCATTTCCCTCCTGTCCAAGACGTAACCAACACCGGAACGGAGAAGCAGGACAATGAACAAACTGCGACAGATTTAAGCGCGAAACTCCAAGAGATCGAGGCCGAAGAATCTGACAGTGAGGACTCGGATGACGATGACGACTCGCCTTTGGCCGCAGTGGCACAGAAGGCAAAGGAGAAGACTAGCACTCCAGTAGCTCAGAGCACCCCACCCGAAGCAACGACGACAATAGCAACAACAACAACCGCTTCAGATCCTGACCGGTCCAAGTCTTCCTTTGACGATATCTTTGGGTCGAACGATACCTCTACTGCTTCTGCTCCCGTTCCTGCGTCAGGCACTCCCAAACCATCATCCAGCCCTTTTGACATTCCAGCGGCTGTTCAGCCTTCCGAGTCTTCCAAGTCGAATGCTACCGCTGGGGTCAACGCCTTTGACGAAACCCTCAGTGGTTTTTCGCCTCCTCCATCAGCTACTCCAGCACAATTTTCGTTCGACGGGTTCGAGGATAGCTTTGACTTCAGTGCGGCTGGAGCCACTCAACTCGCCCCCTCCCAACCTGCACCTGCTATTCCTGCGGCACCGGCACTTACAATGCCAGCCCCTGAAGCTACCAGTGCCACCCCGTCGACAAATTTCGATGACATATTTGCTGTACCTAGTGTAACTGCTGCCTCTCAGCAGCCAGCTGCGCCCGCTCCAACTACAAATGGCACCACTGCACGAACGGAATCCGCCCCACCCACCTCGTTCGACGATGCCTTCGCGGCTTTTGACAATGCCCCGAACTTGAACCTTGATTCGTCTTTCACTTCCACGGCTTCGACTAACCCTAGCAATACAGAAGCTCAGGCCACTCCGACTTCAAACCCACTCCCGACATCGTCTACTCCTACATCACCGAGGACGGTAGATACGTCGTCACCTAGAACTTCGGTGAATCAGGCATCGTCGCCTGCCCCTCGCCCGGTGTCTCCTCCCGCCCGCATGACTTCACCTGCGCCAAGACACTCTACATCATCCAAGGACAGCCACGAGAGATTGAAAGAGCCTCCTCCACGACATTCTAAGCTGAGCGTAAGTTGCCCTCCCGTGACTCTTTGTGATTGTATACTGACCTGATGTCTCCATAGATTCGGTTCCCATTCGGAAAGAAAAATAAGAATAAACATCAAGAAGTCATGCCTCCTCCGCCAACACTCGCTCCTCCGAGGGAGGATCCACATAGGTCCACGACACCTGCGGGTGATGATGACGTCGAAGCCGTCAAGCAAATTACTGCTATGGGCTTCAGCCGGAGTCAAGCCGTGGAAGCGCTTGAGAAGTATGGATACGATGTGCAGAGAGCTATTAACAGTCTCCTGCAGTGATGTGTGCAATACTCAAGTGGAAATCAAACTATGGCCGTTGTGACTGTTTACTACTCTTAGGTTATTGTCTTATTGGAGTCCTGGACTATTGACGCTCTTTTTCTTTTCCCCGCTTCTTCCTCTTCTCTCTCCTTCTCCATCTAGTCCCCCTGTCATTTATTATGAGCAATCCAGCTCCTCGTTTCACTCCTTGGAAGGATTCTTCTACGTTGTGTGGAATTCACGCTCTTTTATCCCAGCTAACATCTAATTTGATACCTTTTGTTGTTGATACATATCCTGTGTGAAGCAGCGATGAAGCCATGCCATTAAACTAAATATACGTAGTATGCCCTCTACCCATTCCTTAAGTTCTAGGTGCCTGAGGCCTTCCTCGCGGAAAAGACGCCGCCACCAGCTGAGTGAACCTGGGGTGCTTCCTCACGCAGCAGTTCAAAACACTGAAAGAGCATCAATTACCCTGTCACCCTGTTCCACCCTCAACCACTTGTAAAGCACCTGTACAAACCTTGAGGTGAAACACTGCTGAGACCACAGCTCAAAGTGCGGGAGCTGACGTAAAAGTGGCAGATAATCTCTAGTCGCCATAGCTGTCCGTACAAGGTCCTCCAGCCTGAAATTTGAACGAACCGAGAAAGGAATTGACAAAGCACTGGACCGCTTCAGCTATTGCAAGATACTACCAAGACAGGGTTTCATGTATTTATGGAGATTCGTGAACCACGGCGCAGATACGGCTAGCACATATTCGAAAACAAATATAAAATTCCTGTGATGTACTAAGTTGGCTCACAATGACTCGAGCGTCCAAAAGTTGTCCTTCTCCAGGACCTGGGGTGGTTCAGGTACGACTCCGCAGAACACCTGGAACTTGGTTCGAGATAGCGCGTAGGTGACGATAAACTAGCCTCAACTCACCCCGAGATAACAAACAAACGTGCGGTAGACGGTTACTCCTTCGTATACTATCTCACCGCAGGCATACACGTAGGTGGCGTATTGCTTGGTGTTAACGTTCCCAGATGGGTTCTTGTAGAGGCGTTGTTTGCGAGTATGGAACCACCAATCCTCCCTCGTGCACGATTCGGTGATGCACTCGATCGCGGTGTCGCGGATATCTTCCCAGATGACGTCTAATCAAGAATCAGTGGGAGACTCAGTTGGTCCGGTAACTCGCTGGCTCACCATTTGCATAGTCTGGGAATGTCCCACTGCCTTTCCTGGTGCAGAGTTCAGTGACAAGACGAGTAGCCAGGAAAAAAGATCCTCACTGAAGGACGTCGGCGTTCAGCCAGTCCTCCACGTCTTGTTCTGGAGGCGGGTGTCGCTTGGTCTGGAATAGCTTGGCAAACCCTTTGACCCTGCCGTGCTTGTCTGAAGGTTGACTTGCATCACCCGCATAGTCAAAGCCGAATCCTTGCCTGAACTCTTCCTTTGCATATTCGAATAACGTGTTTTCCAGTGTTATATCGTCCACCGGGGATTCTCCGTAGTTTGGACGCTAAAACGCGATGTTATCTATGTCACGGCGATGATTTGCATCTTTCCTTACACCTAGCCTCTCACAGAGGTTGTTACAGAGAAGTCGGAAGAGTGCCTTGACGCCTGCTTCCTCCGGAGGAAGCGTCTCGTAGAACATCTACTCATCCAGCAATGTCAGGGCGAACGTATAATAGTGAAAGATTCTTTTACCGTCATGATGAAGACATAGGTTACAGAAACCAATTGGCCGTTTCGTGCATATTCCGCAGAGTGCCATGACACGAGGGCTCCCTTTTCCCGAATAGGGTGTGCCGTCGGACTCGCCGGTTTATAGACTTGATCAAGGAGGTGTATAATCCAAGAATTTGACGGAGCAGATTTCATTACATTCTTAAACTCCGTCACCGTATTCTGCAGAGCTGCTCCTAGAATCAAGAGTCAAGACGGGTGGCTGAATGCAAGGTGAAGATGTCATACTTTTGACCGAATCCAATGGTATGTTCAGACCACTGACAGGGAGGGCATCTTAAGAAAGCGACTGTGATCACGACCATCGCTGACCTCACCTGAAAATGAACTGATCAATGTAATTACTGATCTCTCCATCAGAGTCCAGGTTCGGGAGACAACACAGCTGCGTATTGTACGTTAGGAAAGCCGCGTCTACGCCATCTGCACGGCAGGAATCCGGAGGGTTCCGATCAAAGTCAAAGCTGAAGTTTTCTTTGAATTTCATTTTAGAATAGGTGGAAAGGTTGTTCTCAAGTTGGTAGTCGTTGTTTGGAACGTGAAGTACCTTAATATGAGTTTAGTCACATAAGACAGAAACCGACGAATAAGAAATCAGTACCCAAGAAAGGTTTGCAGATTTAGCATAAGCCCTTTGCTGGAGGGTTCTGCGCAGTTCCACAGTGGGCGACTCTGTCTTGTAATACACCTGCGCGCGCGAGAGTCATGTACGGGCGGAGGATGAAGAAGTACGAACACGTACACCCATGTAGTAGATGATGCAAGAGTTTGCAGTGATTCCATCTTCCGTCAGTGAACCGTTCACGTAGACTAAAACAGAGTCACATGTAAAGGAGTCCATATCCTCGATCTTCGCGTCGAAGGTCTGTGAGTATTCTGCGTGATGCCATTGCTTATATGTATCCCATCTGACGAGATCATTGGCCTTGCCGCAAAGCTCAGCGATCGCTTGCTCTGTGAGGTGGCGTTCAGCTACATTTATATCCCAGCATACCCCAGAATAGAACGTACGCTCCACCCAACCTGGCAGGTCCATCGCACTATTAACGCGTCATGAGACTGACGACCGGGATCAGATACGAGCGCAGGTCCCACCTGAATACTCCCGCCTTAAGGTAATTCGTTACCTGGTTCTCAATTGGCCTGACAACACTGCACATCTTGTCGATTGGTCGGTTGCCTCCAGTGGACTTGGGGGGGCGAATATCGTAGCCACTGCTGGAGTAATCGTAGCCGTATGTCTTCCTGAATTGCGCTGAAGCAATCCTTTGAAGGATATCCTCAAGGGCGGAATTTTCGCTCATCCATACCCCGTAGCTCTGTAGAAGAGACAATCAATGGGGAAACCTGGCTCAGGAAGATGGGACTCACCGAAAGCAGAGTCCGTGCGTTGGAAAGGAGCTCACGTCTAAGGTCTTCTTGGACCTCACCAAAGGTTTTGCGAGTCTCCTTGTGACCGCCCATAGTGTTGTTCGATCTTCTCAGCTGATTCTAATAAGAAGAGAGGAGATTTACGGGTATTCTCTTCGAAGTGAGGGGAGCTTTATAGTCCGATAGGAATCGTTGTCTGCATGCAACCTGTCCATCTCAAGATTACGGGATTATCTGGGACATCACTTCTGGAAGCCTAGAAGTATCATATAATCAACATCTCCATCGTAGCTGCCAGGTTACACGTTCGGTTCAGCCGATCTTCCCAGGATCCTGGATTATCCCTACAAGTGTTACACCCCAAAGTTCCGCATTTTGGGAGTCTATGTCCGGACCAGAAAAGTTCCCCGCGCTTCTCGACAGTGGATTTTTGCGTTTCTCGTTGCTGCGGTTGAAAAAGCTTTTTAGCTTTCAAAATTTCAGGGGAACTTGCCCGGATTTCGGGGATGCAAGTTTACAACATCTGTAGGGTTATTCCGGAGTCTTATCTTACTCCGATAAACGTTGTAAATGCGTGTGTCGGAGTCAATGACCGTGGATGGAAGATTGCCCAATGACGGCGAGGAGCTTCTGCATAGTTTCGGCAGGTCATGGGACAAACATAGTTGAATACGCTAACATTTCCGATATTTAGTTGCAACAGTGGTGTTTTAAGCTTCCAGGGCCAAGCCTCAGGAACGAATGCCGCTTCGAGAATGATTAATGTTGGGACCTGTGAGCTCGCGGCTTTTGCAAGAACTGAGGAGTTTCCGTTTAGAATACAAGGGAACCATCGAGGGGGAAGGCCACGAGTGGCTGGTGAAGTAGCCCAATGATGAATTGCGATAATCGGATATGTTCTTTCGGTGTTGGGTGTGAATCCTTGGCGGTTGACCCAAAGCGTTAACCCGGGGGGCATCTTGGGCCGGTCACAAGCAAGGGCAAACAACACGATGATGACTGCAATCTACTAAGTCATCTGACATCGAGTGACTGTCTCGACGAACACGTCTTCTTTGCATATAAACACTTGGTTTTAATGGCTTCCCGAGCTAATGTCGGAGGGTGGCTACAAGGGAAGACAATAAAGAAATCCGGAGTCGGCTCGTCAAGTCACACGCGTTCTTCTACACCGCAGCAGGTCCAAAGCACTTCAACTACAGTATTCGGAGGTGGGGTCAAAGATGCTTCAGGCCGGGTGACGGAATATTTCGTGAGTTGCTCCTGCATGATGCCACGGCACAAACTTATGTATCTTGGTAGTCTATGGACGACCAATGCCCTGTGTGTAAGAGTGACCGCTACCTAAACCCCAAGCTGCGCCTGTTAGTGAGTTCATGTTACCACAAAATGTGTGTGTCAGCTCCCTATCGTACTTCCATTATCAGTATTCTGACCTTGTTATTGCCAGGTGTGAATCTTGTATTGACCGATTGTTCACACTAGGCCCAGCACCTTGTCCTATCTGTAATAAGATCCTGCGGAAACTAGCGTTCACGCCGCAGACTTTTGAGGACCTGGGTGTGGAGAAAGAGGTCGCTGTTCGCAGACGAATAGCAAAAGAGTGCGCCTAGTTTTGATTTCCCATTCCTCTCAATTACTCATTTCTGATCCAGATTTAACAAGCGGAGGGAGGACTTTCCAGACCTGCGGTCCTATAATGATTACCTGGAAGAAGTCGAGGATATAAGTGCGCTGTTTCCATTCCTCAGTTTCCGCTACATTTCTGACGGCTTCTTAGCCTTCAATCTCATAAACGACATAGACATTCCCGAAACCGAAGCTCGAATAGCCAGATATCGTGCTGAAAACGCTGCACTCATCGAACTTAACATCCAACGCGAGGAAGCCTATGTTCAACAACTCCGCGAACAGGAAGAAGCCGAACGGAGAGAGCGGGAGCTTCGAGCACAGGAACTTCGACGAGAAGAGGAAGAAGAACGAGAAGAACGAGAAAAGGGCAAACGTGAGATTATCGACAAGTTGGAAACCAGCAACAAAGATGCTGCGAAGGTTGTTGCAAAAACGCGTGCTAATGCACTGAAGCGCAGCCAAGCGCGATCTACGTCGACGTCGCAATTCACGAGTAATTCGAAACTTTTGAGGTCGAGAGCGGCACAGAGCACGAATATACCCGATGTGCCGCACGTTCCTTTACAAGACAATTACTACGCTTATGAGGACAAGTTTGTGATGCGGCCTGAAGGTTACAACGACTTCTTGAGCGAGGCGGTCAGAAAGGATAGAGAGGGAATCATGCGCGGAGGAGGTTACAAGGTCGAGGAAGCATGGGAACGTGCTCTTCGCAGTGCCGTTGCTGCTTTGGATCTTCCACCATTGTCAGGGCTTCCCCAATCGTCATCACAGCTAGACCAAGGTGGAGATGTAATTATGGCCTCATAGTCGAGGGTGTATACATTATACTACGTAGATACTCATTGGATATCCCATGGTGTAATTTAGATTATATCTTCACGACGATTCGCCCGTGACTCGTTTACACTTGATCACTTTTCTGTTCAACCTTTCTCCTTCAGTCAGAGGTTCCCTCAAGGGAACGTATAATACTTGATATTCTGCTTTCGAGCTGTAATATAGTTGAGTGTGCGGGACTTGGCAGAGGAGCTGAAGAGGGGAACATACGCAAGCTGTTGAGGGGTTAAGATGAAGGCTCTCTGCACTTGGCGAAGATCTGGTTCGGCTTTGCGCCCGGAATTGATTGGCTCTACTGAACCAGACGATTTCCCTTTCTTGTTCGGTTTTGTAGCTTTCAAGCGGGATATGATCTTGGTCTTGGTACCAGTGTCTTGTGGTGGTTTATCGGTGCTGAGCATATGACCACGCGCAAGCTCTGTCTCTGAAGGTGTCAAAAGCTCCTCTAATGTTATAGGTCTCTTATTATCCTTGGTTTGTTCATATGTCTGCCGTTCGGCGTTAGATGAACTTGGCTCGGGACTCTCTGCCGAGGCGTCACTCTGATCGGTAGGTCCATAAGGCGACCTTGCCAAATTCCTAAGTGTTCGTGGAAGAAGGCTGAAGAACAACCTCAAATTAGTGTGAATGGCAGCGAACCCAGATCAAACTCACCGTCCAGTATCGAACGTGAGCAGATCAACGTTTCCATTTGAATCCTCCTGGTAGCCGATAACGACACGGGAATGGCCTTTGTGTTGGAGAATGACCGGCATCAACCTAGTTACGGAGACTGGAGACGTTTTACCCAGGACGTTGTTGATGCTGGTAGAAGGCGCATTACTGGCCTCGGGGGTTTCAGGGGAGAAGTAGTCCACCATCCATCGTATAACGGCGGCAGCACCTTGCAGACAAGTCAACGTCTCCGGTAGTAGAGGGCAGGTCGATGCTCACAGCTCTCTTTATCTTTGAAACCGTTGAAGTCGACCAATTCAGCGCTACCAGCTTATCAGGAGGACATTCGGCTCTGCGTTGGTCTTGACTTACGGTATTCTCCTGTGCGAGAATGCGATATATATTTCTAGAGTCTGTTAGGGATTGCTTAAGAGGGAACTGCTGGCACTTGATCGTACCAGCCGTGCCAATCCACTTGCTGGTTCCAATTATCTCGTTTCGTAGTTCCGTACGCCCAATCTGGTCGTAGCCTTCAATACAATTGAGTGATAAGAGAACGAATAACGAGTAGGTCTAACCGTCATCCCATGCACGCTGGATCCAAGACTGAAGACCGCGTACGCTCGGCGGAGGAACGGCATCAAGAAGGGGAAAGTAAAAGGGCTGTGCTTGTTGCTCGAAAAGGCTGGTGCAAAGCATCAGGAAGTTCAAGTACCTGGTCACTCATTAATCCAGTGGTACGGCCGAACCTAAAGAACAGTCCCTCACCCGCAACCCCAGCTCGCGTCCCAGAGCTCCTTGCTGATATGAACCACCTTCTCATGACAGAGCACTGCCCGTCTAACTTTGCCCTTGGCACAAAGAGCGGTCAATGAATGCTTCAAAATAGGTATAAGGTCTATGGTTGAGACAATCAGCGGAGGTCCCAAGGTAGGGCGTAGTCGCGTCGACAATTCACCAGGTGTAAAGTTAGACGGGGGTGGAGTGCCGAGAGATGGATACCAGAAGACGTCGTTCTCTATCTTTTTCACTAGAGTTTTCCAGGGGCCTCGAAGATTAGGATTGAACCTCTTCTTGGCTCTCTGTCCACCGTTGCCATTACGCGGGGGTAATTCGGTTTTGGTTGAGGACGCCGACGCAAGGAAGTGAGCTTCATAATGGTCTTCTCGTTGAGTAACTGTCAGGTTTCGGAGGTCTTCTGAACAGAAGCCACATGTTAACTCGTCCGACATATGGATGTAGGGTATGTTGTGCCAGATGCGCCTACTTAAATTAGTCGAGACGTTCGTACCTGACGTAGGTATACGTGGTCACGTGTTAGACGACGTAAGCGGATATAGATGCCTCGAGACGTGACGCGTCCAGCAATCATATTGCTCAAAAGCCACCCCAATCATGTCCAGGTCCTACGATCGAGGTGAGCGTATTCAACGTATATGCACAGATAATCGACCAACACATTCTAGCCCTTACCGTCTTTTCGCCTGATGGCCACCTATTCCAGGTGTGTGCACTCACATATCTTCTATTCAGTCTGAGTACTAATGGATCACCAGGTAGAGTATGCTCTGGAAGCCGTACGCAAGGGAACATGTGCTGTAAGTGCTCGCAGATGACGATTTCAAACTTTTAGCTTACGCAGTTTATCTCTAGGTTGGTGTACGGGGGAAGGATGTTGTCGTGCTCGGTGTTGAGAAGAAATCTGTCCTCCAACTTCAAGATCCACGTACTGTAAGGAAGGTGGTGATGTTAGACGACCATGTTTGCTTGGCATTTGCAGGTTCGAACATTCCGTTACGGACCTGGGCTTTAATAAAACCATCCATTCTGCTCCAGGCCTGACCGCAGACGGTCGTGTCCTCATTGACAAAGCTCGCGTTGAATGTCAAAGCCATCGCTTAACCGTCGAAGATCCTGTTACTGTAGAATACATAACACGACATATTGCAGGGATCCAACAGGTGCGCTTGTACCAGACTTAATATTTCTATATTGAGACCTAAACAACGTAGCGTTACACACAATCTGGAGGTGTACGACCTTTCGGAATTTCAACGCTTATCATTGGGTTTGATCCTCACGACAACAAGCCAAGATTGTACCAGACTGAGCCTAGTGGGATCTATAGCGCTTGGAAGGTCAGACAAAAGCCCGCGAAATAGAAGTCCTCTAATGTGATTGTGCAGGCAAACGCTATTGGACGTTCATCTAAAACTGTTCGCGAATTTCTGGAGAAGAACCATAAAGACGATATGACAAGGGAGGAGAGTATCAAGCTCACTGTCAAGAGTCTTCTAGAGGTGGTACAGACTGGTGCCAAGAACATCGAAATCAGTGTAATGGAAGGGTATGGCAAGGTGACAGTGAGTTGATGTTGTCGCTTCAATTTATAAGTATTCTGACATCCCGTTTTAGAATTTGGAGCTACAGGAAATCGAGGCTATTGTAGCAGAGATCGAAAGGGAGAAGGAGGCTGGTAGGTCTCTTGCTGAGTTGCTATCGGTTGATTCCTCACTGTTTCTTGCAGAGGCTGAACGCAAGAGATCGCGGCTGGCAGCAACCGCAGCCGGGCAGGCTGCAATGTCGCAGAGAGCTTCCGCAGGGGAGGGTTCTGGACAATAGTTCTAGTTTCGTGTACCAAAATACCACTGTATACATAACGCTTTCCTGAGTTTACTGAGTTGTAATCAAATCTACGCGTCCTTTTCGCGATCGGATGTTTGCCAAAGACCCTGATTGAAAACAAGAATGTATATCACGTCCAAAAATGGAAAGGCTAGAGTATTGGTAGACGTGTTACTGACGTTGTTCATCTTAATGACCCCCTCAGATTCGCCATCCAAGGACAGGCGGAATGCCTCCATCAAACATGTCTTGTACTCTGAAATACTGTCCGTCACGTCTGCAATGCGTAAAAACTCGCGATGGGCATCCTCAACGCTGTATATGAGCGCAAAGGATGCTTCGACGCTTGGCAGCAATCTTGGATTGCGGATATCATCCCCCGCTCATACCATGAGGGTCTCTGCGAGAGGAAGCAAGGAAGCAGAGCTCATGGGCAATTTCCAAGAGTTGAAAAGGACAGTGAAGAACATTGCAGGTGATTACTTGCGCGATGCTCTGCAAACGATCAAGGACTGAGCGAGCTGTAACAGATTTCGACAGCGTAGACCTCACTACATTTCTGAGCCCGTTCTTTGCGATTCTTCGTTCTCCTCTATCAACTGGTCCAATTACCTCGGCAGCGTTATCCGCCCTTCACAGCTTCTTCGACTGTGGCCTCATAAACCCCAGCTCTCGAAACCTTGACCATGCGTTGGCTGAACTCAGCAGCACGGTGTCACACTGCAAGTTCGAGACGAGTGATTCATCTGGCGACGAAGTAGTCCTCCTCAAGATCCTGACCGTTATTCAGGATTGCCTATGTGGAAGTGTCGGAGCCGGCCTAGGGGACGTCGAAGTTTGTGAGATGTTGGAAACGGTCCTTACAACATGTTGTCAGATGAGGCTAAGCGGTGAGTTTATGTTTATCATATCTATGTCTTCCTCATTCAACAATATCTAGAACTCCTTCGCCGATCCGCCGAGAATACCATGCACTCGCTTGTGCGGACCGTCTTCTCCAAATTGCATACCCTAGATCCCGGCACCGAAGAAGCAAAACTCGCCGCAGCGGATGATGAGGCAGCAGAAGGCGAGATCAAGATGACCGTGTCGACGCAGGATGCACCGGAGGACGGGGAGCCAGCAGAACAAGGCCAAGAAGAGCCGAAGAACGAGGAAGAGAAGACCGTTGTGGAGAAAGAGCCTGAAACGAAGGAGCCCGAGCACGTTTCCAACAAGGATGGGAATCAGACGCAACCACTCTCGACTACCTCTTTCACCAACCGGCCAGCATGTGAGTACTTTCTGTCCTGTAAAGAAATATTACCTACATTCCCCAAAAGATGGACTGCCCTCCATTCTGGAGCTCCTTCGTGTTCTCATAAACGTCCTCGACCCCAACGACCAGCAGCACACGGATTCAACGCGACTTGTCGCTCTCGGCACTCTCAACACCGCATTTGAAGAGGCAGGAACAGTCATCGCCAACTTCCCTTCGCTTAAAGCTCTCGTCGTTGATCCGGGATGCAAGTTCTTATTCCAGCTAGCGCGCTCCGAGAATATGTCAATCCTTCAGTCCACATTACGCACAATATCTACCATCTTTATCACAACACGCAAACACCTCAAGTTGCAACAAGAGCTCTTCCTGGCTTTCACCATCGATCGACTCGCATCTCCCCTAGCAGGTCAAAGTGCCAGAGGTCCAAAAAAGGGTCAGTATCCTTCTCCGCGACCTGGCACACCTTCCATGGCCCAAAATGCAGAGGATGGGAAGTCGGATAACGAGAAGATTCATGCTCCTAGCTCGAAGGTGCATGCGCCACCCGCTCGAGGTGAAATAAGGGATTTGATCCTCGAGACACTGAACCATATAGCTGATCAACCTAGCTTCATGGTGGACTTGTACACCAACTACGATTGTGATATCAACTGTGAGAACCTGTTTGAGCGATTGATTGACTTCTTGACCAATGTGAGGGTACACAAGTCCTGTGCATCTACTCAATAACTGACGAGGTTGCGCTTCATAGTCTGTACAATCAAACAATCTAAACATTCCTGATCTCCAGCAGCGCAATGCGCAGATTCTGTGTCTGGAACTGCTTCTGGCCTTTGTTCAAGACATGGCGGCGCGGGCTGAGGGTGTACGTCTCCCCTTTCTAATTAATTTGGTGGTTGCTAATAACAAAAAATAGGTAGCCGAGGAGTGGCCAAGCGTGAGTTATCCTTGATTTTCCCGAACCTTATGAGGACTCACCTTGAGACGGTAGAGTTTCCCATCACCAGAATCCCTCTTGCAAACCAAGTCGCAGAAACAACTTATCCTCACAGGAGCCACAATGTTCAACAACAAACCCAAAAGCGGGATTGCATTCCTCGAGGAGAATGGCATCATCTATAATGATCTTTCCGAGGAGGTGTCGAAAGCCAGGAGTCTAGCGTCGTTCCTGAAGGGGTGCACAAGACTTGACAAACGCCTATTGGGAGACTACATTTCAAAGCCTGACAACATAGAGATTCTTAAGGCTTTTATTGGTCTTTTTGATTTTAAAAATGTGAGTGTATGCATTTTTGCAAATAAACGGACGTGCTGATGCCATTCTAGAAAGATGTTGCAGACGCGATGCGTGAACTCCTAGAAACCTTCCGGTTGCCTGGCGAGGCCCAGCAAATTGCGCGGATTACAGAGACATTCGCGTCCATCTATTTCGCCTCTGGACCTGGTAAGTTACCTCCGACTATTCAATACACTCCGAACTGAAGGTCTTCCAGCTGAGATTAAGAGTGAAGATGCAGTATATGTGCTCGCCTATTCGGTCATCATGCTGAACACCGATCTCCACAATCCTCAGATCAGGGTGACTACCAATATTGGTTTATCAGCTTGCGTGGACCTAACATATCAATAGAAAAGGATGACGATTGAGGATTACCAGAAGAACCTGCGCGGAGTCAATGATGGAGCCGATTTTTCGCCTGAATTTTTGGTATGCTCACCTTGCTGCAACAACGCAATCCGGACTCATGGACGTCTTGCAGCAAAACATCTACGACTCTATTCGCAAAAGGGAGATCGTAATGCCAGAGGAGCATACAGGCCAGCTTGGGTTTGAATATGCATGGAAAGAATTGCTGGCGCGTTCGCGGAACGCTGGCGATTTCATGATCTGCAATACGCGGCTGTTCGATGTCCAGATGTTCAAATCAGTCTGGAAGTCGGTTATCTCAGCCATTGCCCATGCTTTCATCACCTTTGACGACGACTATATCATCCAAAAGGCTATCACAGGCTTCAGACAATGCGCTACCCTTGCTGGCCATTTCCGTCTCCCGGATGTCTTTGACTTTGTCCTCGTGTCGCTATCCCAGGCTACGAGCCTTCTTTCTGAATCGCTTCCCGCCAACGTTCCCAATTATCCAGTCGTTGATGTGGAAGGCCAATCAGTCACCGTGTCGAATCTCTCTGTGGACTTTGGTACCAACTTCAAGGGCCAATTGGCTGCAGTTGTTCTGTTTAACATTGTCAATGGAAACGGCAATGCTCTACGAGAAGGCTGGACACAGGTGAGAGTGGTTACCTTTCCGTTGTTTGCTTGCTTGCTAAGGGCGTTCACAGATATTCGAGATGTTCCAGAACCTCTTCCTTCACTCGCTGCTTCCTACAAGGATGTTGCAGATGGAAGATTTCCTCGGAGGTGTTACGATGATACCCCTGCGAGGCAGCCAGCCGCCTCGAGCACAATCTAGAGGCGATGGTGGACTGTTATCGGCCCTCTCATCCTATCTGATGACTCCGTACAGCGCCAGTTCTGAAACGCTTGTGCCTGAAGCGACTGAGTCTGATGTCGAGAATACTCTCTGTACCATCGACTGTATTGCGTCTTGCCGACTAGAAGAGCTCTACAGTCAAATCACGTAGGCATATGTTATCTCCCTGCATGCGCACGGCTGATAAACGCACTAGGCAACTCAACCCGGAGGCTATGGTGGCGGCGATACGTGCGCTTGAAGCTCTGGCACACGAAAGGACTGTTGCAAAGCTGAAGTTGCAATCTGATGATTCTTCATCTGGCCCTGATAACCGTGATTATCAACTGCCTTATGACCCAGCATCCGTCTTCCTATTGGAGACTATGGTCAGCATATCGTGCCAGGCACCACAATACATCGAAGATCTCTGGTAGGTCTACCTAGCCTAGGGACTAGAAATGGTCTAATGCTCTCTCAAGGCCCGTCGTGTTTGAGCATCTTTCGGCTTTGCTTTCTACCCCGACCCAATATAGTGTGTTGTTGATTGAACGTGCTGTCGTTGGTCTCTTGAGACTATGCCGTATCCTGGCTCAAAAGGTGAGTCAACTCGTGTAACAGCGAGTCCTCGCAACGAGTCATAACTAAGCTATCCTAGTCCTCCCTCCGCGATCAGATCTACATTTCATTCGATTTGCTAGCAGGACTGCCTGCTGTTGTTTCTAATTCTGTGGGAGAGCAAGTAGTGTCTGGGGTGAGTTTGATCGTTCAACAGCACAGGCACATCATCCGGTATGTTTCTGCTTTGGCACGCCCAAAAATATCGCTGAAACGGAGCAATCCCAGATCACAAACAGAATGGAACGTTGTCTTTGCTATGATAAGGACAACACTACCCCATCCCGAGGCTGCACGACTATCTTTCGACCTCGCCACTAGCCTCACTTCGGAAGGACCTGATCAACTTGTTTCGCTCGACAACTTCCCAGGTCTGGTTACTATCCTGGATGATTTCGCCACAGCCGCTGGCTTTGCCACGGAAAGGCACCAGCAGCGAGGACGACGGGTGGAACCGCTGACATCTGCAAAGTGAGTGCAAATTTCAGCTCTGCTTCTGTGATATCTAACATCGGGCTAGTTCCCCAATTATCGAGCGCGGCAAGAAAGCTGTGGATATCTTAGCACGCCTTCACCGCGAGCATCTCGTTCCATTACTACAATCATCACAAGTTGATCATAACCAAGGTGATTTACATACACTTATGCTCTTCTTGAGATTATTTGCTCAAGCAAACGCATCATATGCAGGGACCTGGAGACAATATACCCTTCCTCTGCTCATGTCCCTCAGTCGGCAATCAACAAGTGCGGCACGCGAGGTCCGTCATTCGGCTATTGGCCATCTACAGCGCATCCTACTTGGTCCACATCTGCTCCCTGATGAGAACGACCAAAATCAGGTGGAAGATGTATTCAATCGCGTCGTATTCCCACTACTTGATGAGTTATTAAAGCCCCAAACATATCAACGCGACCCGCTTGGTATACCCGAGACGCGATTGCGAGCGTGTGCGCTGCTTTGCAAGGTGTTCATGCATCTCGAAGTGAGGGAGCAGGTGAAGACAGACTTCAGAGTATTATGGATACAGATTTTGGACTTGTTGGATCGGTTGATGAATATTGACCGCGGGGATCAGTTGGTGAGCGCCATCACCCGTTGTGATTTTATTCGTAGCCTGATACCCTCCGTAGTATGAAGCGGTGCCAGAATCTCTCAAGAATGTCATTCTGGTGATGAGTGCCACCGGGATTCTCGCGCCACCCCCTCCAGCTGGGGAGGAGGACACGCGGGAGGATCGCCAACGGACATTGTGGACAGCGACTCATGAAAGGATTGAGAGGTTCTTGCCTGGATTCTTGAACGACGTCATCCCTCCATCTCCGTTGCAACCTACCCCTGTTCCCGCTACTCCAACTTCATAGATGCAGGATATACGTTGAGTAGAACTACAGAGAATCCATATTGTCTAATACCATTGCTGCTCTTCTGATTCACAAACCGAAGAACAGGAAGAACATACATAAGAACATTCACCAAAACTTCATCTTAGAAAGACTACAGAACTTTGGTTAAGACTATCCTTGATGTATTTGGATAACTTGCACTTACCGAACACGAACGTAAATACCTATCAAAATGAGAGCAGGTGCGATAGCATAGGTAACAAAGCGGACAAAACCGTTGGCATTTTTCTCTCCCCAATGTGACCAACCGCCCCCAAGATGAGCAGTGAACAGCATTGTAGGAAAGAGAATGTATCCGGACATTCTGCGAGATCGTAAGATCATCAGGGGAATTCTATGTGATGATAGAGGCGAGAGTCGACAACCCACCTATGGTATTTCCACAAGGCCTTGGCTTTCATGCCTCCTCCAAAGAGAGCACCGCCGTTCCACACGCTCCCAGCGCCGACGAAGATTTGCACAAGGAGCCAAAGCATGCATACAAGACCGAAAGTCTACACAATACATACCCAATGTCAGCCTATCAGTTCGGATAAACGCCCGCCAAAAGACACGGAATGCTTACGCCGTGCCACGTCTTGAAATGATCAGCGCCGCGCAACCATTTGTTGTACGCGACTGCTAGAGTGCCCAAGGTGATGCTTGGAAAACCGATGAAGAATACTGCGGTTTGGTGCCGCCGGAATCCGGCTGCTTTGGTTTTCGGTTGAGAGGTTGGTTGGAGGGTCAGGATTCCTGGGATTATCGCAGGTTTGGATGAGGAGGATTGAGAGGATATGGCTGGGACATACCATACGTGAAGCAAGACAAAGCGAAGGTCTGTAATAACGGATGGAAGGCGAACCACCCTAACGAGGTCGGGTCGTTGAAGAGGATGATAAGCCATGTTGGTACGACCAACGCCTAATTTCACCAAAACCCATAAATCTCGCTCCGACCCAACAAGCACCCGCTCATGAGGAACTTACCGCAACACCAACCTATGTATAAAACCAAATCCCACATCATAAGCCCACGTCAAAGAGACATAAACCGCAGAATAAAAAATCATACCAAAGCAACATTCCTCGCCCATCCATCCCCAGCCCTTCCCTCAAACTTAATCCCACTCTGTTCATCAATTCCCATTTCCGCAATTCTACCACTAGTCGTCACAACGGCGGCGGAAGTCGAAGAGGTCGAACCTTTGACGTGATCGTCTTTCACAACAGTTCCTTCGGACTCTGTACCTTTCAAGTTCCCACTGCCAACAACTTCAAGATCTGATTCGTCGTCTACGTCGCCGGGTTCACCGGACCCTAGATCCTCGTGCGGTAAGAGACGTTCTAAATCAGCTTCCGTGTCGTTGCCTCTGATCCTTGTCTTCTTCGAAGAACCAGTGTTTGAGATGGACCCGGCAAACGCGAGGGGTATGGGCATTCAGGGCGGTCTTTGAGGGATGTCACGAAGTATTTAAGTATGCGCCGGGGTCCGCTGTGGAAGTTTGAGCGTAACGTTGCTGTCAGCGCCGTCGGAGATGTCGTTGAACACAGGTTTCAAGTTGATAGTGACATTGGCGCCGAGAAACGTGTTCATATAGCTAATAATGAAACCCGAGGCGACTGATTGGACTGAGGTCAGTCCCAGAATACCTGTGGCTTGTTCTAATCAATCTCGCTCACACATCCCAGGGACCGTGGAACACTTGATCCGGTTTTTATTTTTGTCATACTCCGGGTACCAAGCCATCTGTCTATGTACGCTTGGATAAGTATCGGGATATGGAAGAGAGAATAATTTGTTACATTAGTGGTGGATAAGGCACAGTAGTTTAGCTATGTACTTGGAAAAATAGGAAGACAGAATATCGCAACAACTATGGTATAGAAGCATGAAGGTAAAGGTATGAACTATTAGCAGGTTGAAAGGAACCGAAAAGGAAAAGGAAAGAAAATACTAAAGCAAGATCGACATTGACTACAGGAGGCTATAAAACGAGTATAGACAATGAAAGACATTAAAGATGACTAGAACTCGGACGAGGGAGGAGAGAAAGAGGAAAAACAAACGACAGAAATTTGACATATGCAAAAGGTATCAGCCATCATGAGTATTAGCTCAGTTCGTTTCGTTGCAGCCGTTTAATCCAACTGGGGCCAGCTCTTCTCCTCCTTCCACTTCTCAACAATATCGTTAATCGCCTCCTTGCTGAAGACCGGCTGACGCAACTTGTACCCAAGGAGGTTCTTCAGCTTTGCGTTGCTGAGCGAGATATTATGCTTATCGAGCGCATACTTGTCCATATAGGCCGAGAGATGTTGATTGGCAGTCGGTGGGTTAGATTTGGCTACCATCTCGGCCCATTTAGTGACGTGGAGGTCGTTGACCTCTTCGACGTGATCATCTTCAACAAACTGACACGAAGAAGTTAGAAACCTGAAGGATTGCGCCACCAACCTACACACCTTCATGATGGTAGACTCAACAAAATTGAAGAACTCGAACGTCGTTCCAAAGACAGAGGTGACAGCTTGACCTACACTAAGTAGGGTGCTATTGGAGTCATCGGCCTATTACACATCAATATTGGTTATGGATTTTGCAGACAGCAAGCTACTCACCACATTGAACACTGGAGCGACAACCTTTTGGGTTTTCGGAACCAGATCGGGCGATTTGGGCGGATCGCTCTGCGGAGAGTGAGATGGAATTTCCACGCCAGCCTTCTCATTCGCAGCCTCTCGCCCCAAGGGTGCAATCCAGTTCGCAGCAGCCCAGGCTGCGCCGGCCAAATCCTCAACGTGGACCGTATTGGTGGGGTTCTTGCCGGGCGACCACCTAACCAATGTGCCCGTCAGTCTCGGTGATCAGTTAGGCTCTCCAGAAGCGTACATTGACTTCATTGGTTTCTTGAGGTATCCATAAATAGACCCAACGATGATCGCGGAAGCAACTGGGCGAAGTTGAATCAGGATGCAGTCTTCGGAACGAATATGGATCAAACGCACTGATACCATAATTGGTGTACGGCCCATACACGAAACCAGGTCTCAAGACAACGAGGTTCAACCTACAGAGGTTAAGCAACGTCAATTGCGGGTCTGCATCAAATGAAGAAGACTAACCCCTCAACAGCACCAAGTATCCTTAGTGTTTCATGCCACCATGTACCAATTGCACCCCACGGTTCAACTTCGACCTTTTCATCATGTGGACCCTTGCCCACAGTTTTATAGTAGGGATGATGAATCCGCACGTAAGCCTTGACCTTTTGCCTTGCAGCCTCTTCACCGATTAACTTGGCGGTATGGCATGTGAGGTTGATGAGGATCTGTCCATAGCGCGACCGGGTGCTGTAAGAACATTGACATGGGACATAGCATAAAACAATGATGTGCGGAAGATAGTTCCGAGGTGCCGGAAGGGGCAAAGACGAATAATAGGAAATATGGGCTTAGGGTTTAGAAAGTGTGGAGCGAAATGGAAGAAGAAATGAAGCAGGAAAGGAGCTACACACCTCTTCAGAACGATCGGCCCACACCTCGCCCGTGAAGTCGAAGACATATTCGTACGGGGGTGTACCAGCAGGCGGCTCGAAAACAGGGGGTATCTTGTCTGCACCACAGCACGTTGATTAAGCATCAAGTGGCCCAAGAACCGAAAGGAGACGAAGAACCATACCAGGGACTGTTAAATTGACTTGGCGATATTCCACCTCTGGTTTCTGTAGCACTTTAGGGAACTCTGAACCAATATACCTGATTGATCATGAGGACGCAGATCAGGGTTCAGGAAGCGAATGGCTGAGTGACAAGAGGGGACCGGGACGCGATCGATGAACTCACGTAGTGGCCGGTGCGACGGAGTACTTGTCGATGATCCGCAAATGCTATAGTTTATCGATCATAAGTCATGCTTGCTTCTCTCGAGGGAAGGTTGAGGGAATGAAAGTCAACGCACGGAAACGAGTGGTTCACCATCAAGAGGGACGAGATAAGAAGCAAGGGCGCGCGAGCAGGTGTTGAGACCGCCTAAAGGTGAGAGCGGCGAGCGACGATGAGGGTTTTTATTTTAGCGATTGGCTGAGATGGAAGGGGTGGTGGGGTACTAACCGAAGATGATGACGCTGGGCTTGTGGGCCATGTGGGGGAGGCGATGTAGGGGTTGGATGAGGAGAAAGGAGGGGAAGTGGGTATAAAAGAGAGGCAAAGGATGAAGGCAAGGGAGGAGATGAGGTGCTTTAACCCATTTTTGTTATGTAATCGGAGTCTCAATCGACAGCGGCACCCGACAAGGATCAACTACCGCCCACATCTTCTCGACGTTGCGTTGGAAACTCTTCCCTCCGCCGGCTTCCTCTTCTCAAATACACCAGCTCAATTTCCGCTCAGAAGGCCTCTCAGGGCTCATTCTCTGACATCTCCGACTCCGCTGGACTCATTGTTGCCATCATATATGTTGAGAACGCGTCTCATCTCAGTAGCCCCCACCCTACGGATCGCACAGCCTGAGATTGTTCGTAACAATTGTGTTTTCATCATGTTTATGGGTATGGGTATGTACAATGTTGAGATTCAATTGATTTGACGGAAAATTTCTGGGGTCCCACCACTGGCACGCGGCTGGAGTGAATGAGCGTGAGTCTCGCAACACGGAACGTAAACCGCCCCTGTGACCGGACATAGGCTCATTGCTGTTACTGGTTGTCGCCTCGTGTCTGGGTCTTGAGATATTTATAAACTGACGAAAAATCTCTTGTAGCGAGTTCGGGCTGATCGCGGATGGAGTTGCCGTACAAAGCCTCGGCGGCCTCACCGAGGGGTAATGGGCTATTGTTCTTCTTGGCAATGTCTGTCGCCAACCCCATATCCTGCAACAAAAATACACACATGCCAATTAAAGTTGAGATCGCATAAGAAATTTACATTGAATGGCGCTCAGACGTACCTTGAGCATGAGCGCTGTAACGAAACCGCCGTGGTAATCTCTCTCACACGGCGGAGACTTGTCTGGTAGGGCGCCTGGAACAGGGTTGTTCACGGAGGATGCCCAACAACCGCCTGTGCTGTTGTTAATGACTGCAGCCAGGATGGCTGGGTCCAAACCGAGCTTCTGGCCCAACAGCATAGCCTCTGCTATTACGATTTGTTGGACACCTAGAACAAGCTTTAAAAAAAAAGCAAGGTAAGTAAGTGCCAAGAAGGGGAGGAATCACAGGAGGCAGTAGCTGACGTTGTTGCAGATCTTGGCCCCCAAACCGGAACCAGACGGTCCACAATGGATGATGCGTTGTCCCATTAGGGAAAGGATCGGTTGTGAGAGTTTAAAAGATTGCTCCGTGCCTCCTACCAGGAAGGAAAGGGTGCCTGTTTTAGCTCCAGCAACGCCTGTAAAGTCGGAGGAGGTATTATTTAGATCGGTTGCGCAGCCGGTTTAAAAGGAGGACTTGCCGCCAGATACAGGTGCATCAACCATCTGCGCACCAATCTCAGTAACCTTAGTTGCGACTGCACGAGCCACGTCGACGTCAAGGGTGGTTGAATCGATGCAGAGAGTTTGGGTGGCGTCGTGAGGAGGTAATTGCTTCAAGGTGGGGATGATGCTCTCCGAGTAAACTTGTTTGACGTGAGGAGAGGATGGGAGCATGGAGATGATGGTATTGGAGGCCAAGGTAGCCCTAATAACCCGTTGAGAATGAAACGAGGTGTGGAGAGAGAAAGGCAGTATACTGACTGGACAGGGGTATCAACAACCTCTAGGTTGGCGCCGGGGAAGTGAGCGAGGAAATTGTCACGAAAAGCATTTGCGCTTTCTGGCAGTGCATCACAGATGACGAAACTGGATTGCTGAGATTGGGTATATTGTTTAGAAAAGAGGTTGTAGGCCATCTCAGACCCCATACGACCAAGGCCGATGAAGCTGGTGCTGTTGGCGCGGGGAGCTGAACGCTCCAGCTGCTGGAGCCACCGAAGAGTCGGGCGCATCGAGTCTTGAGACCGGGCGGAGACAGAGGGAAACGAGAGCCGGGATGGTTGGCCATGGTTGTGGGCCGGAGCTTGGTTGAAGGGACTGGGCAGGTGACCGGTGACCGGGTTGGTGATAAGCGCCCATTCGACGGCGGCTCCGCCATTTGTCCGTTTGTCCGTGCTAGTCTCTTCCTGGTCTCCTCTGGCTATTATCGTCTCTGCCACGTTTCAGTATTTGACAAGTTGGATACTACCCTCTAACAAGCCCCAATGACGCACTCAATTCATGCCCTCGGGATAGAGGCGGACAAATGTCATAAATCGCCATTGTCGCTTGCATCCGTTCCCTTCCGTTACTCTGCTCCATTCCACACGGTTATCTACACCTCTGACAGACCTCATCTCATCGCCTGATCCGTTTTCATCTCTCGCTAACCCCTCTCAGTGGAACCTGCTCTTCGGTACGCACCTAACCGACACACCACCGTCTACATCGCGGAGTAGGTATGGTCCTCTAGTCTTATTGTATTTATACTTGGCTGACTCCTTCCGTCCTTTCTCCACTTTCTCCAGAACATATGCCCTCTACTCTCATGGAGGACGACACCCCTCCTCCGTACGAGGTTGACGAAAACCAGCCTCTTCCTACATACTCTTGCAATGTCTCTAGCTCCGAGTGTCTCCTCCAGATCGAACCTCCCCCCATGACTGGATGTCCCACTTGCGACTGGATGTTCGAGACCAAGCATATGCGCATCAACCTGGGTCCCCGCCTTTGGAATCTCCACGCCCCCTGCTATGGCTTGAACGGTAGGGTAGAGGGAACCATTCGACTCTCTGGAGATCAGGATCGCGTGGAAAGCGTTGCAATGACAGTGAGTTATTTTCATCAACGATAATCCTAGTGTATATGTTCTCTAATTAATACCCGAAGCTGGAGGGCCGCCTCAGGATCACCGCATCACAGCGAAGCGCGATGTCCGCAGATAGCGTATCAACCCTGATATCACGGACCACGACCATCTACGACTACACCAAAGCCGATTCTTTCTCCTGGGACGAAACACATCCGTTCTCTCTCACGATACCCCGCGAGACCGAGTTCAAGGGCCGTTTGACCAGCCTGCCTCCTTCACATTTCTCATATCACCAGTTTGTCTCGACCGAAGTCTTCTATACCATCAAATTCGAGATCAAACGCAAGGGTAAAGGTCTTAAAAAGCACGAGTCGTAAGCACCACCTTTAGTATTCATTAATTTCAACCCTCACTTGGGCAACAGGAAGGCCATCCGAATTCTCTACCTCCCAAAATCTACACCCTCTGAACCACCCGTGCACGCCATCCCACGACCATCACGACGTCAAGCAAACACTGGACTCTATCATCTCTACGATCGAGTCAAGACCGTCACGCTAACACCTTATCACCCCGTCATCGGCAAGTCCAAACCGAAGCGGAGCACATCGTCATTAGATAATTTCGGCCAGTGTGCATTTGTGCGTCCTTCAACCTCAGGTATCTTTCTTCCTCCGCCGCTTGACTTACGTTATCCTCTGCTCTCGAATAATTTTAGTTGTCGCTTCCGCATCCTCAATGCTATGCATCAGGCCAAATTATACCTTTCACACTAAGTCTGGTATTCCCGGACAATCCGGCTCTCGCGCATCTCCTTACAAAGAGTATCCGCATCCAATTGTTGAAAAGGGTTAATATTTGGAAGAAGGGTTCTGACATGATACAGCGGGAGACACTGGTGTCTTCCGGGACACTGCGATGTGGAAGGGAGTATCGCGAGGGCATCACCCTCTTAAGAGGGGAAATACAAGCCGGGGACCCGGGAAGAGAGGTCTCTTGGACGCTCGATGGAGCAGCGGAGGTCGAGGTGAGCTAAAAAAGATTCGGAAGTCTCCTCGTATATTGACTAGTATCGGTGAAATAGTATGTCCTGCGCGTTATGCTGAAACCGCCCACAAACTTTGTGGGCTCCATACCTTGTTTCGCACACGATGAAGTGCTGAAGCTGACCACAGACTCCTGGGGTATTCTGGATCGAGAATTGAGCTCGACAGGTGGTACACCAACCCCTGCAATTGGGTTGGCTGCTGGTATCCTGCGTCACGCCTGATATTGGATCTGATTTCATTAACTTGCATTCTTCTTTCTTTCCCTTTCACCATATTACTTCGGGGCCTATTGAAAAATATTCTATGGTTCTGTTTAATTCCAGGAGACTGCAGAGATATTGTAGAGCCTTTCATTGCATTCCTCACCTGACTTGGTACAACGCATCATACCATTCATTTATTCGCTTGTATCTTTATTCTTTCGCGACAGTTTGCATTATTCCGCCACTCATCCCTGTTTTATATGCTCGTGTATGTGTAGTGTATGAGTAGAAGAAGGCGTGACAATTTTCCGTATTTCATGTATCAACTCCAGGGGCCCAGGGAGATTGACCGATCAAAGTGATGTGAAATATGAAATCTTTCAAGGCATGGATGCAAATGCAGTTCGCTCCTGTTTGCCCAGCACAATCCGTGCGCAGTTAGTGTCTGACAGACATCACTCTATTCTCTTCACATCTCACCAACACCTCTATCAACACTCCCGACCTCCAACCTCACTCTCACGAACTCGCCAAGCCTAGGACGTAGAAACAATGCTCGCAGCAGCAACATCCTTCTTCGCGCGTACAAACATCTCCCAATCATACAACATCGGCCAACCACCAAGCGCGGGTTCAAGCTCTAGCAGACCAGCGACACCAGGCGTTCCCTCATCCTCATCTTCTGCTGCTTCAGGCTCAGCTTCAGGAAGCAATGGCATTCTCGCGGCGACGTTCACGCCGACATTTCTTGTCGGATTATGGAAAGTGCAGAGTGCGTATCATAAAGTGACGAACAAGAGGGTTTCGGTGTGGAGTTTCGATAAGCGCAGTTCGGAAATGGAGAGGTTGGGGGTTGTAGCTAGGGAAAGGACTTTGGAAGTTTTGAAAGCTGAAGTGAGTGTCTTGGGGGGGATTTGCTATAGAACCTGAATTGACTTTCTATTTTTTGCCCTCGTCGGTATCGGTCATGTTTTTTCGTGTGTAGGCATCTGCTCTGAGTCGGCTGAGACACCCTTCAATTCTGGGTAAGTCTGGAACTGTGTCAACTCTGGGTCCTCGGGAATAGCACTCATTGCGCGAATAGAGATGGTCGAGCCCTTAGAGGAAACGCGAAGCGAGTTGATCTTCGCCACGGAACCTATCCTCTCCACGCTTGAGCTTTCCATCCCTGGTTATGGACGACACGCGTCGCTTGTTGAGTTGGACGAAGTCGAGGCAAGCACTGTTCCATGCCATGCGGTGTTAATAGCGCTAATAATGATAATTCCTCGTTGCTTCCACAGATCCAGAAGGGCATCCTGCAGCTATGCAAGGGCCTTTCGTTCTTGCATTCTTCCGCGCAATTGATACACAGCAATATCTGCCCAGAAAGTATCATCATCAATGTTGCTGGAGATTGGAAAATCTCTGGTCTCGGCCTGACAATTCCCCTACTCACAAACGGTCAACCTACACGCTGGGAATTCCCAACCTTTGATGGACGTGTACCTTCGTACATTCAACGGTCGTTCGACTACATGGGTACATCCTTTTCTCATTCCGTCCCTTCACGCTGGTACTGACGACCATGTTCTCCAGCCCCGGAATATGCGTTGGATGAACAACTTCTTACGGCATCTGATATGTATTCTCTTGGATGTCTCGTCTATGCCGTTCATTGCAAGGGATCACCCCCGTTCAAGACTCATGGAAGCTTAGGTGGACTGCGAGAGAATGCGGGGAAGCCTGTTCCAGGGCTGGAAAGATTGGATAGGGACCTGCAGTGTGAGTCTGACAATCGTCTCTCGCTACAATACTCTCATATGGAACGCTCCGCAGCATTATTACGATCCCTAATAACTCGCCATGCGACCTCCCGCCCAACACCATCCACACTGCCTTCACACCCCTTCTTCTCTTCACTCCCAATCTCGACGCTCAATTTCTTGGATAGAAGTAATTTCACCGCCAAAACGAGGGAAGAGAAGATATCGTTCATGAAGGGTCTTACCGGTGTCTTGGACCGGTTTTCGGAGGGCTTGAGGACGCGCAAGATTCTACCTTCACTTCTTGAAGAGGTTCGTCAAATCGCCCTTGGTTCAAAACGCAGATGCTCAACGACACTGGACCTATCAGATGAAAGACACACACTTACTACCATATATCCTTCCCAACGTCTTTGCTATCTCCAACATTCTTACGTCCTCCCAGTTTGCAAGTCTGGTCTTGCCGAGTCTCAGACCTCTATTCGCCGTCAAAGAGCCTCCACAGAATATGCTGACGCTCCTGGATAACTTGCACCTATTGCAAGACAAGACTGAAAAGAACGTGTTCAGGGAACGTGCGTCATTCCGTCTTGTCTTTTCCTGGATTCATGAACCCAAGTGATATCCTGGTTGTAGAGGTGTTGCCACTTGTTTATAATGCGCTTGAATCTGAACATGCGGTAGTGCAAGAACGTGCTCTGAAAGTCGTACCCGACCTCTGTGAAACGATTGACTATGCCGAAGTCCAAGGGGTACTTTTCCCTCGCGTCGCTGTAAGTGATTCCTTGAAGCTTGGATTTCGCTTCTTCTGTCTAACATCCCCACTTATAGTTCGTCTTTTCTAAAACTAAAATCCTGACAGTCAAAGTGGCTACGCTCATCACTTTCCTGACAATGGTCAAAACGCTTGATACCGTTAGTACTTGCGATCACGCTTTTTCCGCTGATATTAATCACCATGCATATAGTCAAGCCTAACACAAAAATTGGTCCCGCTCCTATCCAAGATCCGAACCAAAGAACCTGCTGTAATGGTAGAGATTCTTGTGCTTTTTTTTGGGTCGCCTTCAGTTAAATGGTTAATGTATAGATGGCTACACTGTCCGTTCACGAGGCCATGGGTTTCAAGGTAGATAGAGAGGCTGTAGCGACACTCGTCCTGCCTCAGCTGTGGGCAATGTCTATGGGACCACGTGAGCATCTTATTCCCTATCTTGTTCTTACTGTCAATTACCTAAACCAACTTTACCAGTGCTAAATGTAGAGCAGTTCCAACGTTTCATGGCTGTGATAAAGAAACTCGGAGAAAGAGTCGAGAAGGAACATAACCAATTCCTGCGGGATGCCCAACGTATTGAGGATAGGTCTGCGACGGCCGTTAATGGGGCAGCTGGAGCGATTCCTACTGTGGCTGTTGATTTTGAAAGCCTTGTCGGGAGAGGGAGTAGCGGGAACTCGGGTGGAAGCGCAAACGCTGTCACAGCCCAAAACACTAGCAGCAACAATTCCACTTCTTGGGATGATGATGTCTGGGGAAGCATTTTCAATGACACCGTATGTTGTATTTCCTGCTTTCTTATCCTGAAGTTGATGACATATTCCAGTCTCCCACCCCGATCCAGAGCGCGACACCTCCCATCCAATCACCTCGCTCGTTAACGTCGTCGTCTGCAACAACACCGACCACGTCCACCAACCATTCGCGCGTAGGCTCATTCCAACCCCAACAACCATCCAGACTAAGCTCGTCGACTGTCGGGAGCCCGACAATCACACCGGCCAAGCCCACCACCGGTTCTCGGGATCTGTTTAGCGCTTTATCCCAGACAACCTCCTCTGTCCCACCTTCTATACCAAAGCCCTTATCGCCACCCGTATCGCAAATTCAACTGCCGAAGCCCCAGCCACCTAAACCAAATTATAATATTACACTGGAGCCTATGTCATTGACAACTACGACTCCTTCCATATCCCCCCAGCCGCCGTTCCTCCAATCAACCTTCCAGCCCCTGCAACCATCAGCTCCATCGTTACCCTCCGCACCCCTCGTGCCGACACCCTCACAAATGCCAGGCATGGGAAGCATTCTCACTCCATCACGACCAGCACAATCACCCTGGAATGCAAACAAGAAGCCATCCCAAAGCGACTGGGGAGACTTTGATCCCCTAGCCTAATTGTCACAGATTTTTCCAATGACTGATGGAAGCCAAAGACTGAAAGTTAATGTAAATTGACCCCCCCTTCCTCTTCTAATTCCACGTTCTCCCGTGCATAGACAGTTTGCGCTTCGATTATTGTATCTGGCACCTGAATTTGTTGTTCTTGATATGGCACTGTGTTCGGATCGATGGGTAGACCAAGGATACCCTTTATGATGATACCGCCTCCGGTTTTCGAAGATACCTCATTAGATTCTCTGCAGGTAGCACTTTGTACGCCTGATTTGGAGTAAGTATAAGGAAATGTAGATGCAATGAGGTGTCTAAATACATTTTGTGCAACCGCCTTCGCAACGGCAATTCTCAATCGCGAAATGGGCTTTCCTTAAGGTTTCGTGGGCTGCGAGACGGTGTGAGAACCCGAGATACAAACGAAAGGGTTGTGTACACTCGCCATAGTCAAAAGCCTTCGCAGCTACGCCACCTCCTTTCCCAACAGTGTCGTAGAAGATGAGTCTTATAGAGTTGTGAGACAGGGGAAGAGAATTCATCGAAGTGTTAAAGCACTCACCTTGCAGGTCTTTTCCTTGATGACTCCGTCACCCTGTACTCCTTCTCTGCCGCCTTACACTCAGTCTTGAGGTCTTCCGATAATGGGAACTGATTCAGGAAGGCGTGCTGGGCGGCGTGAATCGCCTCGGCAACATTGAACCTCTTGGAACGTAAGAGCCCAAGGATAGGACGCGGTACGTCCATCCAGAGGCCGGTTGTATCACATATGTATGGGGGCGTGTCGATCTCCACGGAGTCCAGGATAACGTTATTCCTGAAGCTAAGTCAGCGAAAGATCGGAGGCCCAAAGGGGGAGGGGTTGACCTAATTTTGAAGAAACCTCCGAGGCCGATGTCAGATTAGTATTATATGAAATGTCGGGAACGATGCTCACCAAAGACCTTTACTTGGATGTTTACAACTAGAATGCATCAGAAGAACAGAATTGTGGCGTTCGGGTTCTTTATACTCACCGCCATAGAATGCACGGTGTTTGTCGATGGCTCTGATCCGAGTTGTACGAACCGCGTCCACATTTCTGTTCCAAGGCACATCTTAGTAATGGACTTCGTGAGGAGAGAGCATGATATGATACAAACGTGAAGTCCCTTTTCAGATCCCATGTATCAGTCAAGGGGTGAAGCATGGTACTTGGGGACATACCGAGGCGATGTGTGATAGTTGACATCTGCTTGAATGACCTCTGCTATCTTGTTATCGTGGCTGACTTCCTTGACCTATTTGTGACGTTATGGGTGGCTGTCGATTAGACTGTTTCAATACCCACGACGTGTGCTACTCCCTGGTGCATGAACTAAGCCCCAACGTTAACGCCGATTAATCAAACCTGAGAATCTTGGGGAGACTTACAATACCACCCTCATATATTTCAAACATTGCTCGCGATACCTCGACTTCTTCCAAAATAGTGTCTGGTGCATTGCTCTTCACGAGTACGACGGCATACTTGTCTTCCTGGGCGCCGCCTGGATCAAAGGTTAGCCTTCCATGTGCTGCTGTCAAGTAAAGACTTTTGCCCACGGATGGAAACGAATCGTGACGGATACGGCAAGAAATTAGGGTGCGTGTGATACCTGAAGATCATGTCAGAGGCCTAAACATGCATTGGAAACTGTCACGAGGACTTACCAGCCATCTTTATCCTTGAGTAATTTCGTCTCGCAAATCTCATGCATCAATGGTCCGAAGTATTGTTCGTCTTCTTTGCAAATGGGCATCTCATTCCCGGCGCATTGCAGGTGTGCTGCATTGTGGAGCGCTCAATACCATAGCTGGGAACGATGAAGGGGGCAAACCTTCGAGAATCACGGAGCTCTCGGTGTCAATAACGAGATCCTCCATTGCATGATTGAACAAATCCTCTGGATGGTTGACATAGTATTGATCCACTGGGAATGTGTCGGCGACAAGAATGGCCAATGAATCGCGTACACGACGTCCGGCCCTTCCCGCTTGCTGGCGCTGGAGTGCACCTTCAATTCATGCGTCATTCATGGAGAACAAGCTACTCACGAAACTAGCAACGCTCATCGGAAAGCCCAGCATGATGACAGCATCCAACGCGCCGATGTCAATACCAAGCTCAAGTGCATTTGTCGCAATGATCCCGAGTAAATTTCCAGAGAAAGCCTCCTGTTCAATTCGACGACGGTCCTTAAATCCAATTTAGTGGCGCTTGGATATTGGAAACAAAAGACAGTCTACCTCTTGTGAATAGCCTGTTGCGGGTCATGACTATCAATTATTGAAACCCCAAATCATGTGGCTCTCACCTCCCCGGTACGGTTTTACCTTCGTCAATATGTCAAGTCTCCCTTCATTGCTTAGATCTGCTCGTATGGCTTTCATGGCCTTTTTTGTGTAAACAACATGATACACCCCTCTACCTGGCATATACTCACAAGCTCACAAATCTTTCGTATCTGTAACCGCCTTTTGAGCGCACCCTCACGACAAGGCTGAAGACAACTCACCTTGCAAAACAAAAGCACACGCACACCTTGTTTCATAAGGAACCGCATCAGACCCGTAGCTTCCGCAATAGATCCTCGATGCCCCAAAGTTGGCTGGAGGTCATCAATAAACGGAGGGTTCCAAATGAGATAATCTTTTTTCCCTGAAGGTGACCCGTCAACGTCTATGACCTCTATTTCATTTTCTGCAAGGCCGAAAATCTTTTGCATGTGAGCGCCAGGGTTGGCAAGGGTTGCAGTGCAGGAGACGAAACGCATACGACGATCTGTGAATCAAGTTTTATTGCAGGGCGAAGAAGACGATTGATTTGCACTAACTTCCGACAGCTGCGCACACACGTCTGAACCTTCGCATGATGAACGCGACATGACTGTAGAATGCTTTTGGCGGAGTTCGGAAACTGGGTAAGGGACACGTACCTTCCTAGTAAGCCTGAGTAGTAATGCAACTCGTCTACAACAACTAGCTGATAAATGCAAGGTAGATGCCAATTACCGGAGCAGTCGATGAACAAGTAGAAGCACCTTGACATCCCGCAGGAAGCTACAAAAAGGTCAGAAGTGTATTGGATCCATGAACAGATCACTTACCCTCTCCAAGTATCCTCGTGAGGCAGGATCGACGCATGTATCGTATCCTTCTGAGGTCAGACTACCTGGGATGAGAGGTTGAGATACTCTTACGAAGTTTGTGAATATAACAGAAGCGCTTTCTCGTATGACTAGACAGAAGGTGAGTTTGGTAGACCAATCAAGAAAATGCAATGAATAATACTTGGACGCATCTCTTGTGGAGTATCGCCGTCATAGGTTGAAACCTGGATTTGTTCAAGACCAGGACAATTCTGAATCATCTTCTCGAGAGATGCCTTCTGGTCTTGTGCCAATGCCTGTTTGATTATTTCGTAACAATGATAGCGGCCCAGTATTTGGTGCCCACCTTCGTGGGGTATATACAAAGCGCCTTTGCGGCAGGATTTTCCTCAAGAAACTTGAGAATTGGAACCTACAACGTGTCTAGGTCAGACATGGCACAACTTGGTACGGTTGGGATAGCTACTTGGTATATCAGACTCTTCCCCGAGGCTGTGCTAGTAGACACGACTACATGCTTTCCTTTGAAGAGGGCACGTATGGCTGCTGCTTGATGGACATAAACCGATTTGATGTTTCTTGCATTCAAGAGAGCTTGTGAAATACTAGGAGAAAGCAAGAAATCAATCTCGTCTGTTTACGGTTAGCTTGAGTAAATGCTTTTGTGGAACGGTTCTCATACCGGTTTGAGACTCTCGGGCGTCTACGGTCTTGCGAAACACGATCTGTTCGCGATACCATTCTTGATCCACTAAAACCTGTATCAGATCATCGACAGAGCGCCGCGAGCTCGTGTCTGGAATAACGGGTATGTGTTCCTCATTCTTGGGTGTTGTTGATGTTGGCGTAGAGGGGTTAACTGGGATGTGCTCCTGGGCCGCTTCTCGAAGTATTTTTACAGGATCTCCACTCTCCTCCGTCGCAAGAATGAGGCTAAGAATACATGTAGGTTGGGATGGGTTAAGCAGAATATATCACTTACTCGTTCACTGCTTGTCTGAAAGTATCATTTCTGGTTTCTATAAGCTTCTTGACAGCCACGGAGGACAGTGAAGGAGGCTGCTGGTAGCTCAGGCTGCGCTTTATTGTCGGCACGAAGAAGGACATGAATAGAGAATACACACCCGGCATTCCGCGACTTCTTTCCTTTGAGATTGTCAAAGAATTCAAGTACAAGAACATGCCCTTCTTCCTCCGCAGGTACTTTGGTTGAGGGAATAACGAAGTCGGGAGACCCGGTCCTACGCTTGCCGCCGCTATCGTCGTTCTCATTCACTTTCAAGTCATTTTTCGGAATATATGAAAACCTGACGAGGTCGGGAAGGAGAGCCCTACTTTAAGGTCAGCCAAGCCCGCAAGGATAGACAACCGAACAGACTTGATTTCGGCGACCGCTTGCAGTTCCAGGGGCCTGAGCAAGCTTCATTATCAGACCGAACACCAATTTTATACCTTCACTCGCCGTTTCAGCTGTCGTTCGACAGAAGACCTTATGGCGTCGAACGTTGTTGCGATCTGCTTCTTAGAGGAGATGAATGCTAAGATGGTGTTCAAGGCCTCAAACGAGGTCAGGATAATGCTCGCGAAGGATTAATGGCAGTATACCTTGAAAACCTGGGGGAAATGATGTAAGGGAAGGCAGAAAAACTAATTTTTCTACAAAAGATACGCACTGCAAACAACTAAGTACACAAAGGTCAGTTTCGTCAACAATCCTGACAGAGGTAGCATACCGAGTCGAAATGTTCAGGCCATATGATCGGTCCTTCAATCGCCTTGTTCTTCCCTTTCGTGGAGTTCCGTGCTTTCTTTGCTGGAGGTGCTTCAGCAGACTTATCCGAGACACGCTTCATGACTGAGCGACGAAAAGAATGGTATTCCAGTCAAGGCTAAGGGGCTCTAATAACAAAATAGCAAGAACGCGCACCAGATCTGAGATCTGGTGGGAATTCCAGCTCCGCCGCAAAATAGTTATCCAGCAATTCTGCCTCTACTCAGTTCAAGGCATACCCATCCCGCTCTCCGTGAGTATACACGACTTACAGCTGTTTATCGGTTAAACTAACTATATTCTATTTTCAAGTGCCTTCTCTGAAATCCGACGCGCTTGTAATCGACATGAGAGCCTCAGCAGTCCGACTCGTCCGAATCATCCCTCGCAAAGCTCTTGACCCCGCTGCGGTGAAAGTGGTGAACGCCCCTCCCCCGCAAACCCAAGACCTTCAACAGCCCACGGTTCTTGATCTCCTCCAGCAACAACGCGAAAAAGCTGGCGCCGACTGGCCTCCGAACATTCGGATAGAGCCTGTGGTGAAGAAAGAGGCGTTCAAGCCCGTTCAGGCGGAAGTACGGACACAGTTGAAGAAGCTTTTGAAGGAGCGGTGAATGTAAGGAGGAAGTACATGCCGCGGGTTGGAGATTTTTGTCATTGCGTCAAAATGGATTTAGAGATTGGGATTGCCATCCTTCTTTCGGGGGCACATTTTCTGTCGCCTCTGAGCCAAATAATAGGCCCACTGCTCCTGGGCTGATGTATACTTATTGAATAATTCACTGGTTAAAGTTATGCATATAATTCACCGAGGCTCTCCGTAAAGGCGTAAACGATTTGACACATTGTGTAAGCGACAGGCGCGTCCGGAACATGTGATATGGACTTGCAAGTTAACCTCATTCACCGTTGACTTTAGTTGACCAAGAACTAAGTCCTCCAAGCCTCAGCATCGCACCCATTCCCCGCCATGACGAGGCATCTCCTACGAGGTATTGATAACTCCATTCTCTTGTCCAGCTCACGTATGGTAACGACACGCTACAGATATTGTCCTCCCTCTCCTGGTCTTCCCAGCTCTCAGCTATTATGCCTTCCAATATACCATAGGGCACCTCTTCGCCTCAGGTCTAGCACATAAAGTGTCTTCTCAATGTATCTCCCCAGGCGCCAGCCCATATGCTCTCCTATATACCAACATCCATTCCGTCGACCAACGACTCTGCGGCCTCGTCGCCTTCTTCCACGAAGCAATGGCTCCAGGTGATCCCCTAACGTTCCTATATTACTTCATTGGCGTCGCATCCATCTTCGCTGTCGTACCTGCCATCGAAAGCTACCGCGCCGACCGCAGCATCTTCATCGCCTTCCCAGTTATTTTCGGCCTCCTTAGCCAGGTGCTCACAATAGGGGCTACAACGCCTCTTTATTGGCTCGTGTTCTTCCTCAGTGGCGGACGTGCCAGATTTGACAAAGCTATCCCCGTGACGAAAGCCCACGCCGAAGCTATAGTCTTTGGCCTATTCATCGGGGCTGCTATCCCGTCCATCTGCATGGTCGTAATGCAGGACCCAATTGTAACGGCTATTTGGCAGCCATACCCGGTTTACATGTCCGTTGCGATTCTTTTGCATCTCGCAGTCCGAAGACCGAACCATGCTCAGTCCGGGTTTTCTGCCATCCAATTATTCTACCTGGCAGCCTTCATCCTCGCGTCTTCTCTCCACTTTGCCGTCCTCTGGCCCCGACTGGGCGACCTGGAAGCCATAAAGGCGCTCCTTATACCCTCTCTCAGACCACTCACCAACGCCGGTGCGCCCACGCAAGCCTTGGATTTCCTCAAATGGGATTTTACCTTCGGGTTCGTGTCAATGGGCATTGCACAACTCTGGTTCACCTCGGACCTGATCGAGATTCCGTTCATTTTGTTCTGGTATGCCATAGCAATCCCCTTCTGTGGTCTAGGTGCAGCCGTCATTGCAGTCAACCTCTGGCGTGAGGGTCAAATTGGTGATCGTCTCGCCATTGCCAAAGAAAAACAATCATAGATCCAATTAAGTAGCGGGACGACAAGATGTATGTAAATACAATATATGCAAACAGAAGGGAAAACATGTACCAAGAACGACAGATAGGAAAGAGCTTTAGATACTAATATGACTTCACCGCTTGGATTTACCATTGGCTTTTGCTGGGGCGGCCTTCTTTTTCTTTGGTCGATCATCGTCGGAGTCGTCCGAACGGTTCCCCTTCTTCCTCTCTTCGGCGCGTTTAGCATCAGCTTTTGCAGCCTTCCGCTCGAGCTCGTCCCAATCATCACCTGTAAGCCGTTTAAGAGCCGGAAATTTGAGAATGTCAACACTTGAGCACACCTTCATCACTCTCATCTTCACCGTAAGACCCGCTCTCATCGCTTGCACCATCATCGTCAGAATATTCACTCTCGTCTTCGCTGCTCGACTCCGCAAAGTCATCAGTGTCAGCCTCAAACTCGGATGTCGAATCCGACTGTTCAGACACCTCGCTTTCGGCGCCCCCAACACCTCCAAGGAAAGTCCATCCGCCACCGTGGAAGAACTCATACGGGTTCTCATTGATATGCTTCATGATGGGCCCCCAGTTCAAGTTGACAGGTCCCTCGCTCATCGGGATGTCAACGGAGCTATAAACAGGATTCAGTAACTTACAAATTTAGAGAGTTGGGGAAGAACATACTCAAGCCAGTTCTTGACATCGTCCATCTGAGCGCTCTGAATAGAGTTGATATGTAGAGGTGCTTTGGTGAAATCCTTGAAGATAAGGACAAGATCAAATTGCTTCAGTCCGTATTGAACCCTTTCCAATGAGGCAATCTCGATATCAGCAAGAGTGACAACCAAGAATGGCGGGTCGGTGAGATGGACAAGACATTCAGTTGTAGGTTGGAGTCGAACACTGGTACGGAATGGTACACCTTCGAAGGAAAGTTCGCGGAACGGAATATCAAGCTCAAGGGTTTCACCGAGCTACACCTTTTGTCAGCACTGTATCACTGTGAAATGAGGGCACTCACTGAAGTGGACGCTGCCTCAGCGATCTTCTCTCCAAAGGCTTTCATCTCCTTGTTCAACAGGGCCCTGCGCTTGCGTTCCTGCTGTTCCATCTCGATTTCGTCTTCATCGCCATAACGGTGCTTGCGCTTTCTGTTGCCGGTCTCATCAAACTGGACATCAGTTGCTTCACGGAAGAATTGTACATCCTAAGTAGTTATAAATGAACCGGACAGTGTAAGATTACAAGTCAATGGACGACCTACCGAAGTCTTCTTCTTTCCGATCATGATAGGTGACTTAAGGTGCAGGTGAACAATAACCAACAGCTCGTGGTCGCAGGGTTGGAAGAACAGGTGCTTGATGTTACTGAAGAGAATATCTGTTTAAACCACCAGTCACTCACCATTCTCACCCTGTACGACAAAACGCTTACCAATTTTCTGTGCGCCAACGGACTGATAACGGACTCCATTCTGGTGAATCTCAACTTCTCCGGGCAACCTCTTCCCATCGAGCGCAGGCCGGACGAATGTCTCCGACATTTTAATCGGACGCCTTCCCTTCACTTCGACTAAATTGCCTTGTTCAACAACATCAGCCATCTCCTTCTTCTGTTGCTCTCTCTTGTTCGCTTCCTTCTTCAGTTCAGTAATCTGCTTGCTGACATTATCAAACCGGTGTGAGTCCGGCGAGCGGTAGGACACCGAGCGGATGAAAGTAGCATCAGGATCCTCGAAAGGGGTATCGTCTTTCTTCCCTGACATTTGTCCAGGAGTTTGGAAGTTGATACGAAGGTAAGTAAAGTCGCCTTCATCGTTCTTGCTGACATTCTTGATCGTGTTAATGTGGAAAGGTACAGCAAAGCCATGAATAGGCAGGATAACCGTCTGAGCTTTTCTGTCGACATGAATCTACAGGGATCCATTAATTAGAATAACCTAATGAGCTGACGGCCATAGCTACTCACCCTGAGCCTATCCACTTCCGGTGGCAAAGCAGCTTCACCCTTGTAACTCTGGAATTTTTTCCAGGTTTTTCCTTCGCGAGTGCCAGTTCCTCCTCCCTCTTCCGAGTACCGTCGCAAACCTTCCTCCTGCAGCTTCTCATGGAGCTCCCTCTGGTGCTCAAGTAACTTAGCTGCAGCAGTCTGGTGAACTTCATCCTGGGCAGCTCTCCGCGTCTGGTTACGGAGAACCTTCGTTCCGGCTGTCTTCTTTGCAGGCGAGCCATTGGCGCGGGGGACAACAGGAGGTTTCCTCTCCTTCTTTTCCTCTTCCTCCTCCTCGTCGTTGAGGAAGAAAAGTGTATCCTTCGGAGACTTAGTTCCTTCCGTCAGCAGCGTGGATTTTTCTTGTCCGACAATGATAGTATCCGTTAAATGAAGCGCATACCTATGGAAGATCATAAACCACCAAGTCAGCGAGAAAAACTCTTGAGGGCTTACTTCTGACCACCATCATCTAAGTCAGTAAAACCAAGGCCCAGAATCAAAGTCATATCCTTCTTCAAAACGCGGCCATTCTTGGCAGAGAGGAGATAGGCGCTATCACGGAACTCCATACCAGTCTAAGAATGAAAGGGTGATGAGTTGGAAGGCAAACCCCAAAATAAGGATAAACTCACCCCAAATCCAATGTTCTTGACGAAATTTCCTTCCAAACCCGGGTTCTTCTGCTTGATGAACGACAATGCATGTTGGTAGGCATCACGAGCCACAACTCCGTCCTTGATGAACGACAGTAGCTCTGTCTGTAGTGACAAGAGTAGGTTGTATTGCGCCTCTTGATCCTGAAGCGCGCTCAGTTACTGAAGACAGCATAAGGAGACCGTACTTACGGGTTTGGGATCCACAATAAAGGTCCTGCCGACACTCGTACAATATGATTTATACCGCATACCGACAGATATCAGAAGAACGCCCTTGTGGGCGATGTTATCCTCGGTCGACTCCACGGTATACCGCAGGTCATACCCAGTCTTGCTGGAGCGCGAGATAATGATAGGAGGGTAGCAGAATTCCACGAGCTGCCAGTCCACCTAGAGCACACAGCTAATCACTATCAAATCCAGACTCATAAGCCAAGGAAAACGCACCTTGTCCAGGTTTTTGCCCTTACTCCACACCTTCATGTCAGGGCCCTTTGCATCCTTCCCCTCTCCAGACCCTAAACGAGCTTCAATCTGAGCCGCCAACATATCGTGGGTGATCTTGGACTCCTTGTCTAAGATGGACTCGAGTTTTGGTGCGACATGGTACTTGAGGAGGGTTGACGTCAAGGAACCGGCGGTTTGTACGGCTTTCTGTAAAATTTACGCGCGATGAGAAACCGACAAGTGACATGGTACTTGTCATACTCACGAGTTCCTCTTCGTCCTTCACGGCCATAGCGGCGGAAACCGCTGGTGACATATCAACCAACTCAGGCTTTTCCGAAGCTTCAGAAATGAGTTTCTCCCAATCCGCGATCAATTTTCCGGTGTGTTGTTCCTTCAAGAAGGTGCCAACGCGTTTGGACTTGCAGTACTGTTCAAAGAATCGGGGAAGGGTGTCATTAGCGACATCTTTGCCCTTGGCTTGGACAAAGATCTTGATCGGTACGAGACCATCCGCCTTTTCAATTTGCGTCAGGATCTTAGCTGCACCACGGGCGCGTTGTTGTTAGTACAAACTCAAACAGAACAGAGTGTGCCTAAACCTTTGCTCGCAGAACATAATATTGAAATCTGGTCCTTCTGGAACAGCGTCAGCGTAGATGGAAATTCGTAGCCCAAAAGCCATTGCTGTGAAGATATGCTTAGTAAACCACGACAGCGACGATGCCGACCAGACAGTTGTACTCACCTGGAAGCATGTACCCTTCCGCATGGGCTCATCCTCGGCCGCAGGATCCCCAGCAACAAGAATTAGACCATCTACATCTGCTATCGAAGCATAATCATCATTTTTACTGGCGTTCTGGAGACATAACCCGACAAATTAATATTTGGACATATATCAGGGAAGAAAATAGCGAAGTACGCACCGACCAGCCCTCATATATACGTTTTACGCGAGAGCTGAATAGTGCCTTGTTCAGTTCGACATGCATGGAGGTGGATGTCGCGAGGTGGTGAATGTAGATGGCAAGGAATGAACGCGTTTCAAGTATGCAAGACGCGCCTGAAATGAGGGTACGGCGGAGTGTGAATTGTGTCACTGACGCTCTGACTCGCTTCTCCCTTTCTCTACAGCTATATGTAACTACATGCGTTATTCATGCATCAGTTCAATAAATCCACTACAATCGCTGCCCCCGACCTCTCTATTGCTGCATTTACCGCTACTCTCATACCTGTCGTCGTCTTTATCATCTCTACTCCCGCATCCTCATGGATGTGCCTGGTCGACTTTTCAGGAAAATTTGCTCCTAGGACACCAAGTGACTCACCCAAATACATGGAGCCTGCACGCCTCCAGTGTCTTCAGCTTCTCCTGTAGCACTATGCAACCAGCCTCTTTGCCCCTCCTGGTCAGATCAAGACAAGACTTGGCCGGTGTGTGCGTCAGCAGAATATCAGTATTTGATGGGATCTTGTCATAGATGGCTATGAATATAGAATCAGGAAGACACCCGAGGTCCCAATCTGCCGCCGATACCTTTCGCCTTCTCGGGACCTGCATATTGGAAGGCTCCCGATCCGTATTTGGGTGAGGCCTGGAAGGTAAAAGGGCTCAGCACCTGTATATGTTATGAATCCACCACCCACGGGAGAACCATATACGACCCATTTCTTCCCAGACCCTGTTGTGAATTCGAGGGCTTCATGTTCCAAATAATGTACATTCGCCTTTTTCATTGCCTCTCCTCTCACATATTCCGGTATCGCGACCAGCGTCTCGGTATTCTGGTAGTAACGGATTGAGCTTTCCGACTTTTGGGGTGTTTTACGAACCTACCTGGACCGGTCCATCAAAAGGTGATATATCTTTATCTAGGCAGAGCTGCACGAGTGAGGGGTGGACAGTCAGCGTGCTTGTCTTCCTATGTCTATTTCTGGCTCGTAAACCACTAACATCATGATTCCCAGCGATTATGCTGTAACACTTTATTAGCTCTGGCATTCACATCAGTTAACCGAAAGCAACCTAAACACATTTTCATGGGATAATCCAAGCGCTCTATCCAGTTCAGAGTCGTCATCACTTGGTCAGGATAGCCCCAGCTACTCAAATCTCCAGCATGCAGCAAGACGTCTCCGGGGGGTAAATTATAGCCAATCCAAGAGTGGTTGTCAGAAATACAGACAAAACGAGTCCAATTGGGTCCTGGGTGGGGAGGTAGTGTGCCAGAGTAAACATAGGCACAAGCTGTCTCTGAGGTGATAGAGCCTCCAGGCTGCATAGCGTTAAGCCGCGAAGAGTGGCGTAAGTCAAGCAGAAAGGTTTTTACTCGCCCTAACATGTGGAGCCGCAACTGTACCAGGAAAGACTCCTTGTGGTCGTGATGTATACTGGGGTTTTCGCGTGACTCGCAGCTTGCGCCAATGACGCGTGGTGTGCGTCACGTTTTATTATCTGCTCATTTCAGCTCCAGGTGTTCCTCGCTTGGTAACCGATAAATCATGTCAATCCTCATTTATTCCCAATACACCCAGATCCTTCAAAATGAATAACGTCTCTTCTACGCGCATCTCTAGCGCCGTCAACTTACCAAGCCTCCCCTCCCACTCTTTGAGAATTTCCCGCTCTAGTCGCGTTAGCAATCCCTCGTCCTGGCGTACATCACTCCGTTCCCTCTTCTCCAGAACAGCCCTCACTTCAGGCACCTCCTGCTCAGCACGTCGCCTCATGCTGATATTATACAATGTTTTGTATACCTGACCGAGTATCGTCGAGAATGCCTTACGTTGATCGACATACCTGTGGAATCGCATCAACTAACAGTCAACAGTCTTGCTAGAGAAACGACTGACCAGAGGTAAAATGTGCGGGTGGGATTGCGATCCGCACTTTTGGGCACCTCCTGGGTGCTAATAAGCGAATCGGCGGCGAGAGCCGTGAGCAAGGCGCGGACGTCTTTGCCTGCCATCATCACTATTTTTGCAATCTGCCACGACCATAAGTCTGTATCCCAGGACTCAAAAAGAGAGGACACACCTGCTTATCATCCATCTTTCCCGTGTCCATCAACAACCGTAGAATCCTCACACCCTCGTTCCCATGCCTCTCTCTTGTAACCGACTCTAATACGTGCCTACGTAGTCGCCGTCCAATAATCTCAAATTCCACTTGTACTTTTGATGAATTGAAGGAGACGAAGGAGACTGCCTTGCCAGCAGGCGATGGGTTGTCAGCGCATGATAGCATCCCCAGGTACTCTTTTATGCATGTAGTGTTGGAAGGCTTTCTCTCGTCCAGGATGAGCCCGCGTGCCAGGTTGTCCTCGTCCGAAAGTTGCATCACAATGTTCGGAACAGACATAGGTTCTAACCAGGATCTGTAAGACCCAGGACTTGAAACTAACCGGAGTTGAACGTACCTGAGCGAACCTCGGCCACACTGCGTTGTGAATTCTCAGTGATTTTCAGAACAGCTCGTAAGACAGTAGCTGCTCCTTGATTATATCGTCTCCTTGCTGCATCGACGATCAACTAGGAAGAGACATCAGTCTTGAGCAGAAAATTGCCCTCAGAGCACTCACGTTATTTCGAATGTGGACATTGAACTTGTCAAAGTTCACTCGAAAATACACCGTTTCCTGCAACGAAATATTGATGAAATTGTCTGACACGAGGGATAATCCCCCATTACTTACATCAACGACGTCCTCGTCCTCGTCCAGCTTCCTTTTCCGGGCTCGATGGACAGGTTGGTCGCCTGCCTTCCGTTTCTGACCCGGCACCTTAAGCCTTTCTTTGTGGAACGAGCGAGTGGTGCATCGGATACTCACCAGCCCAACCTTTTCTGCTTCCTCCTCTTCCCTTCTCAACCTCGCCTCCGCGACCTGCTTCGCCTCCCTCAACTCTTTCGCAGTAGGGAACCCTGATATCTTCGCCTTCTCCTCCGCCTCGTATTTGATTTGTTTATCCTTCGGCGACACATGCGACAAAACTGTCGAAGGTTTCAGGTAAGTCCCTGTAACCAGTCTGTGTACAGCTCCTCGATAAACCATAGCGGCTACGATATCACAGTCAGTCTTCTTCTACGACATAAGGCTCAGTGCCCCACCTTTCTGCTCGTATACACCTAGTAAGCTTAATATATCCGGCAAACGCAGTTTTCCGTGATCAAGTACAGTTTGCACAACCTCTGCACCCTACACTCACCGACCAGGATAGACATCGTCAAAAACCATCAATCAGGGCATAAAGTCGTCAGAACATGACTCACAGCCTTCCCGAAGAGTTGCTGCGCCAGAAACACTACCTTCCCAAACCTCAATCGCATCAGGCACTCGTCCACATTCACCTCAAAAAATTCTGTTCCATCATCGCTCTGTGCATGCCACAACAGGTTTTGTTGAACTAGGACGAGAATGGACGCCCGCACAACACGAGGCTTGAGTTGAGTGTACCGGACTATTTGAATTAAAGGGAGTCGACCACGGGTAAGGAGAATAGATACCACTTGCTATGCGTTGAAATTATGAGATTCCATGATAACACAGGACCTAAAAGGACGCCTCGTACTGCAGTTAAAGGCCCAAAGTGTGTATGAATGATTTCAGTGCAGAGCCGAGCTGTGTTGATGTCCGCCATGAGTGTGGTCTTCGGTTTATCGGCTGTCTATCAAACTGGATCGAGTCAAACTCTTTTCTACAGGCTCATTGGCATGAACGTTCCTAAAGATAGTGACGAGATGTGCAGGTGGTGAGTGATAAAGTGAGCCTCACCGAGTGTGATGTAAGATTTGCTATTAGATCAATCCAGCATTCAAGTTCACCTCGGCAACTGCCGCTCCAACGGACCGAAAAAAGAGCGCATCTTCGTATAACAAACTACCGACCACATAATGCGAAGAAATGCGAACAGAACTATTATACAGGTGTAAAAAGGCATACACAGCAAGAAACAACGTCAATATGCCAGTTTCGGATATAGAACTTTTTATACACCAACTCGAGATCCATCCTTCCCATGCGTCCTAAAACTGTTTCGTCAAGAAAAGGCTTACCTTGTGAATTAGCAGGAAGGGCGGTATAGTATCAAATGCTTGCGGGAGATGACCTCGTCCAATGAGTGAAGAAAATAACTTAGCCTATAATGACCTTGGTTTTGCTCGGTGGTGGGATGCGTCTCGGGTGTTGACGATAGTAGAAGAGCCCGAGCGAGATGTTGCGAGGGCGAATGGATGATAGATGGTGACGGTTGTTAGAATTTACCCCACGCGGGGGCGTTTAGCACCTGTTCAGGTGTTTATCAAAATAGGGAAAAGGGCGTAGAAAGGGTGAAACACACCTGGAGATCCAGAAACAAAGTTTTCATCTTCCGAATGCTCGATTCCGAACTCGTCAAAACTGCGTTTAGAAGCCTTGCTAGATAGCGTCACTGAGCTTTCATTCGAAACAGATTCGTCCCCATTCTCTTGCTCCGCTTCCCATGTTGTATCCGGATCACCTTCACCATCTAACTCATCATCCCATGCTTCGCCTATCTCGCCCTCAAAGTCCTTCAGCTCTTCAACGGCTAGAGCGGTATGAGAGTTCTGCTGAGAATGAGTGTTCCAAAGAATCATACCATGTGCATCCGAGTAAGCGTCCGCGTAATGACCACCCGCAGTACCCTCTTCTACTTCTTTATCTTGATCGCTATGTGTAAGTTCTGGGGCTAGAACTGACGTTGTCTGAGGGTGTAAGAGACAGGTGGAAACCTTCTGGAACTTACGTTCTTTATTAGTAAGTTCAGCATCTTCGGGCTGAGGAGTTTTTTCTGAATGCTCTTGAACAGGAGGTTGGTCCTGCCCTGCATAGAAACAGTCAATGCATTTTAGGGTGCAACGAACCACGAAAATCTAACGTACCTCCACTTTCATTGGCTTCGACCACATCATGGACTTCGGGTTGCTCCTCGCCTTCTTCCGGCTCAGCGACACCGTCCACTTCTTCCTCTTTCAAGTATTCATGGGAGTCTGGAATTACTTCCGCTATCGCTGGAGACCCCTGTTTGGATTTCGGCGCTTCAGCCTGAGTAGCGTCTAAGTCTTCTTGAGGGGGAAGCTGGCCAGTTTGCCGTCCTTCAGCGTCTTGAGTGTGATCTCCGCCTACGGTGATATTATCAGAGGGACCTGATCCAGCATGAGTCGGCTCTGCGGTTTCTTCTTCTTGCTGTTGTTCGTCCTCTTCAACCTCTGGAGAATCAACGAAAGGAGGAAGAGTAGAAAGGTCGATTTCACCCGTGTGTGCTATTATCTCCCCGGCTTCGTCGTGAGGACTTTCGTAATACTCTTCTGTGTGCTCACGTTCTTCCCCCTCAGGATGATCTTCGAGATCCTCGGGTACCTCGAGATGTGCTTGCACATCGGGTACATCATCTTCGGCGTTGGAAACACTGTCTTGTTCATACGTATCTTTGTCATGTTGTTCATCAATTTGAGAATGGTCTAGCAAGATTATATGTTAGAGAATAGTACTTCAACGTAACGTCGGACTCACCGGTTTCACCAGTCTCTTCATGATCTGAGTCTTGCGTTTCATCGACATGAAGATTGATGAGCCTTTCCTGCAACATGTGGTAACGAACAATGAAACGCGGCCCTGAGATGTATAATCGAAGGCGAAGAGGGCCGGCCAAATTGGCGGAGGTATGTAGGGTATGAATATCATGCAAACTGATTTCCCGGGCATAAACGTTATCCTACTCAAGCTGAATAAGAGGCCACAGCAACATAAATAAAAGAAACATACCTCTGTAATCGCTAAATCAAGGTCATAGGCCTCAAGTGCCAGTTCATTGCCAGTAATTTCGAGAACAGTACTAACATATTCATCTTGTCGTAGTACTTCGAATGCATGAGTCAGGGGTTCATAATACAGGGTGGGTACTTGCTGCAGAAGAATATGACATTCCTGGGCGTCGTCCTCGTTTGAGAGAGGCTCCGAAGGTTTGTTGAAAAGGCAGAGCTCCGGGTGATCGGTGGAAAAAATGGAAAGTAGGATGGGTGGGGGGGCCTCAAGGTAGATTTCTTCGGAGACTTCATTAGGAATTTCAACCGGCTCGTCGTTGGGGCCAGCGCCATGGCGAGTGTCATCCTGCGGCATGGCGCGCTCTGTTGCTTCGGTTGTCGATTCTACGGGAGGTGCAGGTCTAGTGAGCGAATCGCGTTCTTTGAGAATATCTGCATCATTGGTGGAAGGCTCTTGGGCAGCACCAGTAGAAGCCTGTTCATCCGTATGCTCTGCATACGCCTGAAGATCAGTGGAATCGCCCTGAGGGGTAGACTTCGCTGTATCGGTTACGGGGCCAGATTGATTTGGGTCGTGGACTGAATCGGGGTGATGCGATTCACTCTGGTCTTCGTTGTCCACCGAGGCGGTAGAGCTATCAACGTTTCCTTCCGTATCCCGATGGACATCAGCAGCAGGTTGCTCTATGGCGGGGCTCTGTTGGGCGGTATCAGAATGTTCTGAGGGTGCCTCGGCAGGAATAGTTGGATGCTGAGCATCATCGTCGCTACGTGGAACCGGTTCTGGTTCCGGAACTGTAGCTGCGCCCGAAAGTTGCTCGGTCACCGGTATTACGTCCTCAACCTGAGTGACAGTAGCAGCGCTCGCATTTCCTGGCGCCGGGTCAACGACCTCAGAGGAACTAGAGGTCCGTTCCAGCGACGAGGGAGTAAGGGTCGGCACAGATAGATCCAAAGCCGAGGGAAGGGGTGTCGTGAGTGGAGGTTGTGAATACTCGACGGACGGTGTTCTAGGCAGCGGTGTCACCGTGACAAAAGGTGACTGCACTGCGGACGCATCCAAGAGGTCGACGTCCAGCAACTCGCCAGCAGTTGGACCATGACCGTGGTGGTCATCCGTCATTTCGTATTCTATATGCTCATCCTCAACATAGGCTTCCATGTCAACTTCGATAGTGGGCGTTGCGTCGGTGATCGTTCCTTTTGGTTGGAAGGCCAGATGAGCATCGTCTTCCATGGGTGCCACTTCCTGGAACCAAGGATCTGACGAAGAGACATTCATCTGAACGTCGAGATCGTTTTGATAGTCAAGCATTTGCGCGTCGTAGGTCTCCATGATTGTCGCAGTCATGGCGAGCAGTGACGAGAAATGTGGGAATGTGGATGGCAAGTGGCAGGACTGTATAGTGTAGACGCGCCAGAGGGTAATTTCATAGGGTTAGTCATGCTTATGTAACACAACGCACTGACCCTATGCTGTCATAGCCCAGCCTACTCGCATTCTTCAGGCTTCAAGCTTCAATATACACAATGGTTGTATCCACCACCCATGACGCGGACACAAACTTTCTCATACGCCAGTCGATGAGCACCGGCTATCAGCTATTCTCAATCCTTACTCCTCCATTGTATACCACTTTTGTTCTTATGAGGCGGGGCAGAGGAGCCTGGTCGCTAAACAGGTTTTTCCGGGCAACCTGGGTGGGAGGCCTGACAGGTACACTGCACCCAGGTTCGCGTTATACGATTGACTCAAACTTGCACAGGAGTTGCCATAGGTGGTAGCATTGCTTATGGGCGATATAAATATTCCAATGAGGAATTCGTCCACCAACGCAGACTCGAAGCTATTTACGATGTAGGTGTTCGCGACGATCCTTGTTTATAAGGCACGAACGTCTCAACAAATCCCAGAAAAACCGGATAGGATCGCAAGACCATTCAACTATTGGGGCTCTTCTGATGGCTCTCCTAACGCCTGCGGTATTCTGGAACCAAGCAAATGTTGTGAATCGTATGTATCCTGTTGTTCCGACCTCCTTGGTTTGTATCTGATTCGAGCCAGTAATTCTTGGCGGTGCCGGTCTTGGTAGCGCAATGGGTACCTTGGCATACTACTCTCGGACACTGACAGGTGATCCTCCGGAGCAAGTAGCAGTTGTAATTGCAAAGAGAGAAGAAACTAAATGACGTCAATTTCCTTCCCGACAAAGTCGTACATCCTTTGCACAGCTATTTGATGTTCGTAATTCAAGCCATCCCACTCATGGATTAATGGTCAGCTTCTCTCCCAATGTCCCTCATTCTACCGTCTACTTCGGGACTAATAACCAGGAGGTCGTCATCACCTTCGGCGTGATTTAACGGAGCACATTCCTCCCCTTTCCTAGCCCTGGATCCATCAAACGGATCAACCGAACTCATATGTTCCGTCGTAGACACGTTCAAATTCCTCAGATAGTGCCTACGGGTCCTCGCGCGGTGAATCACAAGATCAATAGCCAACTTCCACTTGCTGACGGGCTGCCCGTCGCGATGGTTGTCCTCAGATCGATTACGTTTGATACGCTCCTCGAGTGCCTCTTCGATCGCGATACTGGTGCCTTCCGAGAGTTTACGAGATTTCCCCTGCTCAGCAAAGCGCACCATCTTGTTTACGAATTGCGATCCTGCGGGTGAAATCAATCGGGTATTGTATCAGCCATGTTTCAGTGTCCAGGAAAACGACTGCTTACCGAGCAAGTACTTCCTGACAATGCCGCTCATAAGGGTCCCATTTTCATGATCGATGAGATACGGCTTCCCCTTCAAAACGACGAAGCCATCGTGTCCTTGAGCTAAATAGTCCCTCGTCACAATGGCATACTTCCTACCGTCCTTTTGCTTGAGTATAGGCTCCTCTTCCAAAGAACGCTCTGGCGAGCCGTTGTCGTGGCTTGCAGAGCCCTTCAGCAAGGTGACACTAAGGACACGTTGTCCAGGTGGTCGCTGTGAATCCCATGTAACCTTAAGCCCAGAAACCACGGGGAACCGCCTGCCACAGCAGGTATCAAATAGTGGTCGAAGGAGTAAGGTAGCGAGCTGCTCACCCCTCTCGTGCCGGCCAAGGTTCAAGGGCAACCTCCAGTGCATCCCAAATTGTCTCACCATCAAGCTCCAACACTACCACAGGATCGTCAAAAGGCAAAATCTCCAGGATGTCTCCGAGGGTGATTATGCCTGAAGGTGGATGAGCACCAACCAACTTGACAGAGTCATTAACCAACCTGGACCATATGTAGAGTCGCCGCGAAGGGTACCAGCGCAAATGAGGACCCCGTCAGAGCCTCCACATCCCTTCATGCAAAGGGCGTCATCGTAAGCATGTCTGATAACGTCTGCGAACCAATTTCCAGCAGCAGACTAGTTTAACGTAAACCTCACGTCCCATTGGGCGACATAGCAGATTCGTACCTCGTCCACGCGGATGTATTTCGAGCGTAAATCAAGCTTAACTGTCGATCGACATACCGGCGCCTTCATCGCCGAAGTCACGGAAGACAAAACGTTCTTCAGGACTTCGGTCAGCTTGGCAGATGATTTCATCCCAGGTTGAATGGTGTGATGCTTGCCTGTCAATTCACCGGCGCCTTGGTATCGTTTCAAGAGCAGTGGGAGCGTAAGACATACCAGTGACATTTTTTATGACCTTGCGCCTCACGCTACCTTCCGGGGTGTCCTCGAGCTCCAACTTGAGCTCACCCAGATCCTTGAAATCATATCCGCTCTTGAACACAAGAATATCACCTTTGTCTTCCTCAGCTCCAAGCACTTTTTGCGTTTTATCATAGTCCACCCACTCGCCAGCACCCCTGCTAACGTAGTAGAGATGATCATGGCCCCCTAACAAGACGTCAACACCATGCTGATTTGCAACGGGCGCTGTATCCTGAGCAGAAGGAGACAAAGCTAGAAGTTGTTTGGCCAGCACGATATCCTGTTGATGCCAGGTATATAAATGTGTTTAGCGCTGGAAATTCTGTTATCGTACATTGGGCAACCTGGGGGGGGGGGGGGGGATAAGCACAGAAGCGTCCTTCCGGTCAGGACACGTACCGTGCATGTGTTAACGCAATTATAATATCACAGCGGTACTCTCCGTCGGGGTCTCGCAGGAGCTTGGACAGCTCACGCCCAGTCTCGGCCATATCCCTAAACTCGAACTCAGGAGGCCAAGATGCCACGGTAGCAATCCAGTCCCTGAAGAACGACACATCAGTTCATAACCTACGAGTCCACGGAGTTCAACAGTTCCACATACTCTTCAACAAGGCCGATGATCCCAATGCGCACGCCACATCGTTCCACAACCTCGAAGGGATGAAGGTATTCAGGGACTTTTCCCGTGTTCTTGTCGATGATATTACTCAAAATCCACGGCTAGGAAGGACATCAATACAAGGACAGAGGCAATAATACGGGCCCGACATACGTATGTTGAGTCTTGCACGAGCTTTGTCAAGTGCGGATACCCTATGCACATGATCCATCACTGTATCCGAAGCCTAATTTGATATAATGCGCACCAAAATCAAAATCGTGGTTTCCTGGAGACATCATCATGTTGTCATCTCTAGATACGAAGTAGGGGCTCTGATCACCGACCTGCGAGAGCGACATCCATTCCAATTTCATTCATTACGGGCACCTAGTCGCATCTGAGGAATCAGTGACATGAGCAGAATCGCAGTACGCCATACCATATGGCTTCCTCGGGTCACCGAACTCTCGACTGAGGGGGAGAACAAGTCTCCAGAAAACAATACAAGCCCATCCCTCTTCCCATCCTCCCTCTCCTTCCAGTGTCCCCTCAACTCGTCCACGAGAGCCGCAAACTGAGTAACGTCAATCGTCTGCCCCGATCCGCCGATCTTTCGTGGCGATACACGGTAGACATCGTTGAAATGGAGTATCGGTAGTACCGCCATTCCCTTTAGGCTAGTTTTGGGTGTAGGTGGGCAATCTGAACAGGTACGATGTTGAAGTAGATAAGGGATGTGGGATGGATTATTAGATGGACTATCTACGTACGTAGAATTACATGCACACGACGTCTTGCTCGGATCGACTTGTCTCGAACTGGAAGGAGGTTGGGCGAAACTCCGGAACCATGTGACCAGGAGATATTTCCATACAATAAAATATCTCATCATAGGTCGTTGTATATAAACCGTGTACTGGTGGCTCGTAGAGCGATGCGCCGGAGTTGGCCTTGCTGGGTTGAACGGGGGGATGAGGATTGTGCAACAATGCTGCATCTGCTAGTCCTCTAGCAGAATCGCAAAATTATTCCTGTTCCCCTGTCGAAGGACAACCTTTTTCGCAAACCCTCTAAAATCCTGCAACCGAGATTCGCGCTGCTTCTGATACAACCAGTACGCCATCTTCCCTCCTTCCCTCCATCGGCATCTGAGCTCTGCAAAACCAAGGGTCTCCATGAGACGCGCAAGATGTTCGAATGCCATATATCGTGAATTAGTGACGCATGGTAAAGGCAGCTATTGGTGAATGAGATATAAGAAAGGGAAGAAAAAAGCGGGAAACATACAGCAAGAAACAGATAGCCTTCATCCTTGAGCATGGTGTGGGCGAGATGGAGCATCCGTCCTATAAACTTTCCTCAATCACCTGAGATTGACGCTTGGCAAATGGCTCTGCTCACCTCGGTCTTTTGCACATGGCACAAAGTTGACTACGAGGCTCAAGCTGATGGCGTCCCATTTCTTTTCGTTTTCCGTGGGGTCTAGGAGCAAGAAGTCTTGTTCCTTGATAGCAGGATGGCGCGAACGTAAGTCGATAGGTGTGTTCTGTATCCACTGGGTGCATGTCCTGTAATTGTCTGGTTTCAGAGCTCCTACTTCCAATAACCTGGGATCAGGGAACATAGTATAGGGTCAGATTCGAGAGCATGGAAAAGGGTATCTGTTGTCGCACTGTAGTTTATCCTGTCTCTCTTGATGAACCTTCCTCTCTTTCAACCATTCAACGAAAACCTTCTCGCTTCCTCCACCTCGGTCGTTTCCCTGACCAACTGCAGACATCCGCTGATACCACTCAAGCCCTCCCAGCTCCTCGATTTCGTCATTGATCTTGGCGAGTTCCTCGGTTTCAGCGACACTGAGTGTGGGTTTGTTCCTCAGTTGTGCTTGAGTTTTGATCAAGACGTGAAATCTACGAATGACATTCCGACTAGCTTGTGGTTTGCTGCTCGTAGTGCTTGTAGTAGCTGGCTTGGAGATGGGAAGTTTGCGCTTCTTGGCTTTAGGCATTTGGATGCATCACAGGCTCACAGCGTGAGTAGGATATGTGCGAGTTGAAGCCTAAAATAGATTGATTGGGGTCACATACACCTAGGTGCGCGTTGTGGTATCCTGTGAAAAAGTTTCTTCCGTTTTATTTACGCGAACAGCGATATTGCACAACAGGGAAATCTATGTACAATGGACAGGAACAGCGCTGCTGACAACCACTAACCAAGAAAGATGAAGAAAAAGCCATGTCTTGCATGAAGATGGTAAAGGAGCGACCCATCGAAACTCGTGGGCGATATCCTGCGCTAGGTGAATTACACGAAACCCTTGCCTCCCCGCTTCGCATCGATCTTCTTGAACCGTTCGTCCTCGTGCCTCTGCGACTATTGTTAATACTCTGGCATCGAGCATTGGGTGCACGGAAACCAACCTTCTTAATCACACACAAAGTAGCGAGCAAAAGACAAAGGACAATTGCCATGTAACCATAGACAGTTCTGAAGGTTGCATTTAACATAGGAATCCAGCTTAGGTGCAGGCATACTACTTACGTGAAAATGTTGTTCAAGGTCATGTCAGCGAAAGCGGTGATGGGTGTAACACAGAAGTTGTTGAGGACAGTCTGGTTGGGCTGGTTGGGAGGTTTAAGGTCGAGGAGGGGCTGATTTAAGCTGTTGAGGAAATCCGGGCTGCTGCAATGACCTCCAATTTCCGCGACGTCGGTAGCGTTGAAATACCCGCAACATTTGAGCTGTATAAGATTCCTTCAGAGGATATTTCTCCTAACCGAAGAAGAAAACTCGCCTTATCCTGAAGTGCCAGGCGGACATCGGGACTAGCTGCTTTCCACAACTCATAGAAATTGGCCCGCTCCTGTAGAGTGAAGAACCAGACGAACGTGCCGATAATGACGATGCCGATGGCGTCAATCAAAAGTACATAGTTGGTGATGACGAGACCGATGGTAATGTGATTGCGTTGTACAACCCCAGCAATGGAAATGAAGAAGGTGACAATGAGAGCGATCCCCAGGATAGTACCAGCTGCGGGCGGCCTATACTTAGATATGGTACCAAAGCTTATAGTGAAGGACGTACCAGTGAGATCCGCTTTAGACAGAACCATGTTCATCAATATATCGGGTCTCCGCCAGACAATGGAGAGCGCGAGCGCAACCGCACCAGCGGCTAGCAGCAAGAAGTCCAGAGCGGCCCAAACACCCATCAACTTTCTGGAAACCATCTTGGTTGACTATTGAATAAGAATGTCGGGTGTGTAGGAGGAAGTGGTTGGGGAAGGGTTGGTATGAAGTCGATGTTGGCGGGGGTAGCTCTCTGCCAGAGAAGAGTTGCAGCGATGATGATACAGAGGCAGTGTGTAAGACCTAGGCCAAAGGGCAGAACCGGCGAACGACAGGCAAAAAAAGAAGGAAAGGACGTTCAACGTCTCGTGCTAGCGCAAGGAGCTGCGAAGAACAAAAAGAAAAAAAAAAGGGGGGGGTTAGTGGAAGAACGAAAGAAAGGAAGGTGAGGATTGATGAAACGCACCGGCGGGAGTTTAGGTATGGTGGGTGTGTGCCAACGGGGCAAGGGGGTGACAGATGTGCAAGCGTTGCAGGAAGGCTGGGTAAGGCGTCGCATCCATCATTGTTCTTGTCAACAGGGTCGCTATGGCCACCACGCGCTGCTATATATCCTTTGACTCTCTGGCTAGGGCCTGGCCCAGTCCAATATTCTTTTTTGTTCTCACCTCTTATCTGCCTGTCGACGGCCGTAGTCCAGCGTACTCCAATGAGGTACTTTCTAACCAACCCAAATAACACATCATTAGAAACTGGAAATACATCGGTATATCTTCAATTGATACAAAGTAAGATGTGACAAAGCACTGCTTTCCACAAGATTAAGCCTGCAACAACACCTATCTATCCTCACCCGGCATTTACTGTCGGAGCAGAAATTTGAGTCAGGCTTTGACTCAGCCCGCCATGTTCCGTAGTCAGCATGCCTCGCGTCGACGCGTTCACTGAGCACCGCCTTCGTTGAGTCAAGTTTCCCGTGACACGTCACATAGATATAAGCCACCTCGCTGCTCGGCGTCCTTCCACAAATTTCATTCCATCCACATCCATACCCTCTCTCTCATAGACTTTTCTAACTCTATAAACTAATTTAACGATTATGAATAACGACTGGGACTCGAAACTTGTCGTTGGCTACAAGAGACAGGTAGCAAAAGTTGCGAAGAAGGATTCCGAAGTGAACGGTACGGAGCCTCTCTCCTTCTCGAAAGTTTGAGCATTTGGCTTATTCTTCTTCAGCTGTAGGTTGGATTCCCTCCCCAACTGTATGATATTCTTATCGTCCCCTAGGCTCGACGTGCTGGCGCAGTAGTGTCGGTCGACAAGAAGATTTCCGCCGGAAGCAACAAGGCTCACCAGAGTATGTCACTTCTCACCGACTCGGGTTCTCCCCAATTAATGTTTCAAGCAGGCACCGACCACCAACGTATTGCCAAGCTCGACCGCGAGAATGAAGTCGCCCCACCCCCAAAGATTTTACCATCTGTTGGACGAGTACGTAATCAGTCTTGAGTTTTCTTCAACTGGTTATCCTAATTCTATCCTAGGCTATCCAAGCCGCCCGACAGGACATGCAACTGTCACAAAAAGACCTGGCACAGAGGATTAACGAGAAGCCTTCCGTACTACAAGATTATGAGTCGGGAAAGGCCATCCCTAACCCTCAGATTCTGGCCAAGCTCGAGAAGATTCTCAAAGTGAAGCTCAGGGGTGAGTGACTGTCCAGGTGATCCAAGTGACTCCGTTCTAACGTCGCCTGCAGGTTCGGATATTGGGAAGAAACTGGAGGGGCCGAAGAAGAGCTAAATTTTTTCGTCCCCTCCACCCCTTTAGCTAACCTCTTGTCAGACCTGCCATTTGCTTTTCTCGTGTACTAGTTATACCAATGCCCAAGCTGTCGGAATGAAAGCATACAATTACAATATGTACAAACTACCACGGCTACCAAATCGTACATCAAGCTATGTTGCTGCTTCACCTTCGGTCCCACCCTGTATCATGATTCGGTAAGATCAAGCGATGCATGTTGGAGGGAGAACATACATAAGAGATGTAATCTGCGCTTTCGCATGCCTTATACTCTTTCAAGAGCTCTTCACATGTTGCACTGTTAGATCATTAGAAGTAGATCAGACCAATATTTAGAAGACCCGTACCGAGCATCATCAAACTCCTCCAATCCATTCTCGAACATTCTCTGCCTCTTATACTGTTCCAAAAATGCATTCCGCCTCCTCAGCCGATCAAACTGGTCCAACATTCGTTTGAATAACTAAAGTTAAGCAGAATCAAAATCAAGAATCATTGTATCAATCAAATTCCAAGAAAGCATACCGATGCGATGCTCGTGTGATTCGCCAGCATCAGACCGCTGACACGGTGGTTTGTTGTAACGTATGGAGACCTGCGTGTCAAGGCGACTTGGATTGATGCAGGACCCCACGGAATGAAATTAGCAAGCTGTCGTTCACGGATACGAAGCAATGATTGATGGACCTAACAATATCAAGTTATTGGTTGAGCCAGAGTGAGTTAATATCGCCTTCAACTTACATCTGTGGGATCGACGTCTCCTTGGATGATGTTCAAGATGGAGATGTAACACGCCGTCTTACTAGGCGTTGTTGATACCATCCTATTTTTTGGCTGTAGCAGTCGACGCATGACATCCAGAACGGTGGTTCGTCGGATGGGTTTGGCCTACACAAGTACATATAAGTTAAATTCTAGGGTATCAACAAGAGACCCACCTTGTCTATCTGATCACTTGTGAATGGGGTATAAGAAGTCATGAGGAAATGGCATCGAGGCGTTGGTATCAGTGACGCGATAATTCCAACGAGATCGTTATTCATATATCCAGGGTATCGTAGTGTCTGTGTGCTAGCAGCCATCACAGTCGAGACCTGTATGTTTATCAGGAACCATGAAAGCACTCATATAGGCATAAAACCACGCACTAGCTGATTCGTCTGATCAAATGATGGCGTCTGGATATGTAGCCTATCCGCAGAGATTCGCGCCAGAGCCCCATTATCCAGTACCACCACCGAATCCGCGTGGTTCACCAGCCGTTTCAATGTAAGCAGCGAGTTGTACGGTTGCACGACTACATCACCCTCTTGTGCATTTGGAAACACACTATACGTCTGTATTAGCTTCTTAGGGAACTTATCGTTGAGCCTCTCGAGAAGGAAGGAACCGAGACCAGAGCCTGTGCCGCCTGCGATGGAATGCATGAGCATGAAACCCTGTACAATGGAGAAAGGAGGAATCCAATCAGTGATTCCGCATGCTTTACGGTTGTAAGAAGTGAAAATGGGAGGGGAGAGGAAATGGGATGGACATGGGCGAAGGTGAAAGCAGAGGTGAAGATGTAGTATACACCGAGGTCAACACACACACCTCGAGCGAATCACTGCCCTCCGCCTCGCGATCCACCATCTCCATAACCTCCTCGTAGATCTTCTCTCCCGCAGAATACCCTTGCGCCCAGTTGTTCCCAGCACCCCCTCCGTCAGTCGATAAGAATATGTTTTCAGGGTTGTACAAATTTGCATATGGTGAAGTCAGGATGTTGTTGATCACCTATGGCCAGGCTTGAGCCCTATGTTCCAACACCCTCAAGGGAACCAACGCACACGAGGTTCTAGGTCGACGAGAATGGCTCTGGGGATGTAATGCTCATCATCTGCTTGATAGAAGAACACGTCCTTCCGATCCCCGCCTTCTGTCGCCCATTCCTCAAGAATACCTTCCTTGCTAATCCCATGTTCGGCGCAGAGCCGTTGCCAAAACACGGAGCCCACTTTAATGGGAATTAATACTAACAGTACCATATATCTTCTGTGGAAGGGCTCACGCACTCTGGTTCCCGCATTGTCCGAGCTGCACTGTTACAATTTCCCTGGGCATGATAAAGACGCGAAAGTAAAATGATGTGACGCGTTGCGTCACATACACGCGTGCCTTTACCTCAACACGACTCAAAAGAGTCCCAGGCCTTCCTTGCAAAGTCCGCGGTAGGTACCACCGCAAAATCGAAGTATAAAAATTGTCTCGTACCCCTGAGTGTATATACATAACCTGTGATGTATCGGGTGATCCAGACTACAGGCCTTGTTACACCGGTGTGGGATAAAACGATAGTAAATACAATAAACACCGAAATTTCCTTTCCTGAATATCCAAATGAGAAAATGTTTGCCATCCGTTCCAATAGTCAAGACAAATAGAGAGTGAAAAATAAAGCAAGTGTTACACCGAACGACGAGTATAAACGCGGTGACGACGGTGTCATAACAGAATTATCTTGGCGCTCTGTATTCCCTACGTCTCCAGCGAGGGTTCTGCCGCAGAAACCTGAACCTTGCAGAGAATCGCTAGGGATAAGGATAACGGGCGTGCCACCCTTCGTGTACTCGACGTCGAGATAACCTTCAGACCCTACAACCCATTGTTGGCAGGTGAAAATGCTGATCAAGCTCGTAAGCCCAAGTCACACTCCCGTCGTAAGGCACTCACTTCGTCATCTCCGTGCTCGACTCATAAGGAGACGGGACTGCAATATGGGTACCATTTCGAGGCTGCAAAGAGTAATAATCATTAGACGATGGGATCCCACCGGCAACAGGAAAAAATTCATACTGGAGAGCCAATGTTAGTAGCGACGGAAATGACCTGTCCCTTCATTATGGCGATACCATAGGGGCTGGTCGTCAGAATGTGGGTTTCTTGTTTCAACCAGTCCGTCTTCACAAGGAAATTGCGGAACTAAGCACGATGTTGCCATTAGTCGGCTAGCTTCCTGTCAACAAGAAATCAATGAGCGTACCTTGTTCAAAGTCTGGATGAGCTTATAAGCGTCGGACTCTTCGTAATTCGACGTCCAAAGAGGTTCACGATTGTACTACAGAAGTTAGAGCGCGTCAAAAGATATCCATAACTAGTCTGGAGAATGCGCACAGGATCGGCAGCGCCCGAAAAGGACTGTTCTTGGCCGTAATATACGATTGGGATGCCGTCCATCATCCAGTTCAAGACCATGGCATTGCTGAGAGCAGTTGATACCATAAGTCATCAACTCACTACTGTCCATGGGTCCAGTGCTTACTATAGACTTTGAGGATCTACGGATTTGTTATGCCAGCGGCTTACATCCTGGTTCTCCAAAAAATTGCCAAGCAAGCCGATGTCCTATTGACGTGAGTATGTACTAGGGGAGGGGGAACAGGGCATACCTTGAATTTAGCCTTGGACTGCTCGAACACGGTTGAAATGGCAGAGATATTCCCAGGGCCCGGAATTGCAAACCCCTCCACCAGAGCCGAATACATGGGAAAATTGAGAACGGAGTCGAGTGCTTGGGGTCCTTGATATTGGGCTATGGGACTGGTAACCAGGTGAGATGGATCGGTGATGAAGGGAACACCATCACATACTCGACTTCGAGTCCGCCAAAAACTTCGCCCATGCAAAAGACGCCAGCCTTAGCGCAGAACTGAGGCCAAAAGTCCATCTGCACATGCCTAAAAAGGGTTAGTGTTCCACTGCCATGACAGATTGAGTCCCAACGACGTACTTGGCGGCTAGGACGGTCAAATTAGTGTTGAAAATTGCTGGCAAGGCTTCTCAGGCTCACCGTCAATACGAAGGCCGTCAATGTCATATTCTTTAACGAGATTCTGGATCCAGTCGCCGTATCGCGCAATGACAGTGGGATTGGTTGTATCAACATCAGGAAGTGGCACTTTCTCATCCCCCAACCAGCAGTTCTGCTCGCTGGTCGTATTGCCCCACTGGATAGGACAATGCGGATGATACAAAGACTATGCTAGTTGTTAGACGCCCGTAGCGCAGGGGAAATGGCTGGAATACGCACGGCATCTTTGAAAAAGTATTTTGAGTAATCCGGGGTTGTTGACGTAGCCATGACATTATTCACTACAACATCGACCATAATATACCTGCAATCATGTATCAGTCATAGTTGGTAGGTGGCGGAGTTAAGCGTACATGTCTCGACGATGGAGTTCCTTGATTAGAGCTGTGAGGTCGGCTGCCGTGCCAAAGCGGTCATTGAGTTTGCTGATGTCTTGTATCCAATAACCATGATATGGGTCTCCATATGCAGACCGTGGACCATCATAGTTCTGATTTATTGGGCTGATCCAGACTGAATGCGTAGTTGAATCGAACCCCTGAAAATTTAAATGATAGGAAGACTCACTGGCAGTAAAACCAGCATTCTCGATGTAGTCAAGGTTTTCACGAATACTAATAGTAAATGCGCAATTGGCATAGGCATGGATAAGAGTCAGTTAGAACACACGTATTCCATGTTCCCCCGCAAAATGTTTGTTTTCCGGGGTCACACGCAGTGCGGTCGGCACCCTCGGGGAGGGCGAAGCGGTCAGTAATCAGTCTAGCAATTATAAATTAATGTCCGCATAGTCTGAAAGAGGACCAGAAGGAGGAGGTGCGTACTGGTAAATAGAACGGCCGCGCCATTGCTCTGCCGTCGCAGCGTGGGCGTAATAAAAAGACGCGAAGAGGGAGAAGAGGGTGATTGGAGAGAACATGCGGAAGGAAAGAGGGGAAGGAAGGAACGGAAGTGTGGTAAAGAACGGACTGCTCTTGTGAGCACGCGGGAGGGAGGAGAGAATCCAGAAATGGTGAGGGGGCGGAGGGAGGGGATACACGACATAATATATGGTTCGTCTCTTGTCCCAGCAATGAAGATTCCCAAGATTCCCTGCGTTGGGTTAGACCGGTTGGATCTTCCTGTTTATCACCTGACCCTGGTTTCCGGAGTCCCAGTCAATCTCAGATCCCCTCCGGACCTTGCCGCGGTCCCCCAACTCAACCGCCTCTCGGGTCCCAGATCCGCTCTTCCCCCACATTACACGCTTGCACGCTCACCCACACGTTTATTTGGACGCCGCTTCTTGGTGGAACCACCTTATTCGCTTTGAGCTCTGCTGTATCCTTTCTCTGCTGCTGCCAAGGGTAACCACATACTACCGGCACCACTGACATTCCGCCACACCAAGCGGACATTGGCTTCACACAACTCTCTGTTCCCTGAACGCGAACGTGAACTGGCTATGTCCACTCATAAGAGTCTTAACGGCGATTCTTTCACGAAGTACGGTTGGCTTGTTTGTATTTGGGTCCTTGTCATCCCGTTCCAGGTATTTTCTTTCCCCCACGCACCCACGTCCTTCCAAGCTCTTACTTCAGAACCATCAAGTATGGATATCATATATCAGCACTAAATCAGATCAAGTCTGTCTTAACATGCGAAACTACTGAAAATCCCTTCATCAAAGATCCCGTTTCACTTCCAACATGCATACCTATGTCCAATTTCGTATTCTCTTTCGTAACTGCGGTTTTCACAATAGGTGGCCTGCTGGGTAGCCTTGTTGCAAACGTCCTGATGGATCGTTACGGCCGCAAGGGGGCTTCCAAAGTGGCTACGCTCTTGCTTGCTGTAGGTGCTGGGCTTATGGGGGTCAGTAGCTCTGTCACCATGCTTAGTGTCGGCAGGTGAGGCTACTATTGATATGTCTTGTGCCATTGCTCCACGTTCAATCAGATTCCTCGTGGGCACTGGCTCCGGTATCGGTATATGTGTTGGACCAATTTATGTCGCCGAAATTGCGCCGTCCAAAATAAGTGGAAATATCGGTCCGTTCTTCCACTTTCACGCTATTCTTCTGTCTGAACACTGGGGGGATGTAGGTGTGCTGACACAACTCGGTATTGTCCTGGGTATAATGGTAACGCAAATCGCTGGTTTTCGTTTTGCAACTCCGACGGAATGGCGCCTTGTACTCTTCGTGTCTTCGTTTGTTGGTTGCCTGCAGTTCCTGGGCAGTTACTTCGTCGTTGAGACTCCCACATGGCTTGGCCTTAAGAACCGTCCTGAGGAAAGGAGGACTATTTCGAAGCGCTTGTGGGGGGTACACGCTAATTCACGTAACTATCTCCCATGACAATCTCCGGGAACTGCAATACTGACGCCCCAGGGTTAGCCTCAGAACCTGACGATGAGAACCCCTTATTGGATGAGGTAGAACTTCTGCGCTCGCAAGCGCAAACTAATACAACGACCATGGCACAATTATTCCTTTCGCCAGAGCTTCACAAGCCTTTGATGATCGTTTCCTTTGCTATGTTATCGCAACAGATATCTGGTATGATTCTGACATTCAATCGTCCGTTTGTATCTCACGTCGACTTCCCAGGTATCAACGCAGGTCGGTATTCGCATAACCGGGAGGAACATGTCATCTCATTGTCGACTAGTCCTTTATTATAGCAATGAGATCTTGTCGAAATCGTTGCCTGATTGGGGGCCATATGTCTCGCTTGGCATCACTATCGTGAATGTCATTATGACATTCCCTCCCATTATCCTCATAGAGGTCTTCACTTTCTTCCACTTCATTATAAATGAGCTTGCTGACCTTCACACATAGCGCATTGGGCGCAAGTCTCTTCTAAGGCTATCAACTTCTGGAGCTCTCATCTCACTTGCTGCCATTGGTTATGGCCTCAACTCTGGTTTCGCAAGTCTTGCGAGTATCGCGACAATCACATTTGTGATGTATGCATCTAGGTCTTTTTGTTACACGCCCTGTTCAACTGTTTTCATCCAGGTCGTTCGCTATCGGCTTAGGACCCATTCCTTTCGTGATGATTCCTGAAGTTTCCCCTCCCCACGTGAGTGTTACTAAATCGCATGGACTTTGCAATTGACGTACTTGTTAGGCTGTGTCTGCCTTATCATCAATGGCACTTTCGCTCAATTGTAGGCTGGCCCTTATTGATCTTCGAGTTTTACATTCTCATTTTCCACTGTAGGGATTGTCAACTTCTTTGTTGGCTTAATCTTTCTTCCCCTTCGAAGCTTCCTCTCGGCTGGTGATCCCGCGAAAGAGGGACGGGTGTTTTATGTTTTTGTTGCCGTCTTGTTGGCGGCATCGCTTTCCCTGTTTAAATTGTACCGAGGATGAGCGGTTCTAAAATTCGATGTTAGATACTTCATGACTATCTGGCCATTTTCTGAAAAATCAAATATGATGATGAGTCACCCCCCCGAAAGGGAAGTGAAATTATCGGAGTCTTAAACTCCTGTGGCGGAGTTTCAAAACGTCAGTGCCAAGCACGGTGTGTTCGAAGGGAACTTACTGCCACTCTGCACATTGACGAATCGTGTTGGAGGCGGTCTTCGTCTTCTCTTTGCTATTTTACCCCCTCAACAGTATTCAAAACGGCGACCGGACCTGGAAGCGCTGCGCGGCGTTCGGTGACCCCCTCCAGGTCGTCGTCCCATATGGACAACCCGCCAACTACGAATATCCATACCATTGTCAAGGCTCAAATTGTCTTCTTGCTCTCGACGCTCACGGAGGAGAACTTCGAGAGAAATCAACTTGAAATACGCTCGGTAAGCCTAATCCCTATCAATTAGAAAGCAAAGTCCGTTTCTGACTGTGGATGCATAACCCACAGCTTTCTGAGCAGCACGGCGTAGAAACATATCTACACTTCATACGTCGCCTCATCGTTCATTCCCAGCAGCGCCTCACCTCATCTGGTTCCGCATTTGGGGGAACAGACGCTCTCACCTTCCGGCTTCTTGTTTCAGAAACCCAGCGCATCGGTCGAGACCCGATCCTCGCAGACCGTTTCCGCGAAGGAATTGACAGAGGGGAAGGAGATATTTTCCGCCATTTTGACCTCGTTCGATTCGTGGATCGCGTGGGGTTGCGCCCGCTGGAACGTCTCATCCTCGCGTCATCATTTGTTTCCACCCCTACCCGAAAAGAACTCGCCAACCAGGCCGCAAGTATCATCCGTCTCGAGTTTGAAAGTGCTGTCCTTGCCCTTTGTCACACCCCCTCCTTCGAGAACGCAGACTTGAATCTCAGCCAGCTGGCAAAAGTTATGGCCAACGTCCTCTCTGATCCTCCCTCTGATGCACCTGTTTTGGACGCACAACAACGTCAAGCATTTATCCTCGCCGCACAGACGAAATATGGAAAAGATGCCATATCCCCTATTCTCCGCCGTATTTTCGCCCATTTCAGGTACTTTTACTTCTGATCCTCTTTTCCTCGCGCGCTGGGTGTTGACACCACTTTTCAGTCTTCCCCCCGGCACGTCTCTTGTTCAAGTACTAATACAGCTCGGCCCTGATATCACCAGCGATCCCGAACTTGTGCGTGCATTGTTGGAACGATTTGGGATCACCGAACAAAACCCTCCGCGCGAGGCTCAAGTTATTGAGATAATTTCGACCTTGGGAAGATTGGCCGTGGAGGGCACTCCGTTGTGCGATGTCGGAGCCCTCATTCGTACTCTTGCGAGTTTCGTAAGTGTTGATACCATCCATCATGTTGGGTTCATCTGAACGGAACTTCGGTGCAGCATGTCAAACTCAATTGGGCAGGTGTTATTAAATCTTTTGACTGGCCGGACCGACACGGTGTGGATACAGCAACTCTGAAACTCTTAATCTCCATTCTCCTCAATGCACCTCGGGATGTTGAGCCTCACGCTGTGACTGGGTTCTGGGAGACGTGGAATAATCCCCTTTACCAATTGCGTCTCCTCGATGCCCTTCTTTCTCTACCCTCAGATACTTTCAACTTTGTCAGCCTTCCTGGTCGTAGGATTGTTACCGTCGAAGATGTCACCATCGCGAGCCCTACCATCAGAGCTCTTGCAGCTAACGTCCAGAGTCATACCTGGAATTCGCTCGAATTGTTCCAGGTGTTGGTACGTCTTGCCGGTTCGGATTCGGTGGAGATACGTGCTTGCGTTCGTGAAATGTTGGACAAGGCGATCAAGATCAGCGCAGAGCTGGTTCACATGGGTTTGCTACAGGTCCCGGTACGTTCACGCGCGCAGTTGTGTTGGGATTTGCAGAGTTGAACCTTCAATACAGGACCCTAAATGGAATGACATCCGGCTCGAATACTCACGCAAGCTACTCTCTATGTTCCTTGCTGGTCATCCCAACCATCAACTCGTTTTCATGAGGATCTGGCAGATCGAACCGAACTACCTCACTACTGCCTTTCGTGACTTCTATGACGAAAATAATCTGAACATCACTCGCATTTTGGATGTGGCCCAGGATCTGAAGGTAAGTTGTTTCGTTTCTGAAACCAAAACTCATTCGAACGTTTACAAGTTCTTGCAGATTCTGGAAGCTCTTCTTGAGGTTCGCCCATTCACGTTTGCTCTTGATGTTGCCGCCCTGGCCTCGCGACGCGAATACTTGAACTTGGATAAATGGCTACAGGACCACGTCAATCGCTACGGCGGAGAATTCTTGCATTCAGTCATTGCTTTCTTGGAGGCGAAGATGGAGAGCGAGAAAGCTTGTCGTCTTTCAGAGACCCCCGTCGAAAGCAGGACCATGGCTCTGAATGCCCATACCGTCACCATCATCCTAAGAGTCTTGAGAGGCAGGTTAGTAGGTCTCAAGTCGTGACGTACAAGCAGTACTAACCTCACTCTGCAACAGCACCGAACACATGCTTGAAGGCGACGTTGAGGCTTGTTTGGAAGTGCGCAACGCGTGTCTGCAAATTCATCCACGACTCATGAACTTGATGCCCGGTACTGAGACTGAGCCCGGTTTTGCAGTGATGAATTATCCGGCAGACATTGAAGCTGAAGTCGATAACATCTACAAGCAGATGTATGACACTGCTACATCCATTGACGATGTTATCAACATGCTCCAACGCTTCAAGGCTTCCAACAATCCCCGAGATCATGAGCTCTTCTCCTGCATGCTTCACTTCCTTTTCGACGAATATAGATTCTTCCAATCGGACTACCCCACCCGTGAACTAGCCCTTACCGCCTACCTCTTCGGTTCCCTTATCCGCCATCAGCTCATTGACTATATTCCCCTTGGTATTGCTATCCGTTACATCCTGGATGCCCTCAATTGTCCTCCTCACACCAACCTATTCAAATTCGGCATGCAAGCCCTGAATCGGTTTGAGTTCCGCCTGGTGGAATGGAGACCGCTATGTGAGGCTTTGCTCCAGATCCCTCACTTTGTTGAAGCTCGTCCCGATCTTGCGGCCAACATCCAACATATCCTTGCTGCCGGTGGTGCCCCCGACAATCGAGACTTACAAAACATGACCCTGGTTCCGTCCAACGGACCTCCTCCCGAACCCTCCCCTGTTTTCACCGCCATCCGACCCGATGATATTGATGAGGAAATTACCACACCCCCCGAAGAACTTTCCGATAAAATTCTATTCATCGTCAACAACCTTGCTCCCAGCAACTTCGACGCCAAGATCGAGGAAATGCGCGAGCAGTTTGTGGATGAATATTCTCGTTGGTTCGCACACTACCTTGTTGATCAACGTATTAGCTCCGAACCAAATAATCATTCTCTCTACCTCCGCTTCCTCGATTCCCTCGACCGCAAAGAACTCTCCCGCTATGTCCTTCATGAAACCTTCGTCAAGGCTCAGGCTATGTTAAATGCTGAGCGGACCCTTCAATCTGGCCCTGATCGTAGCATCCTCAAGAACGTCGGTTCCTGGCTCGGGACCATTACTCTAGCTCGAGACCAGCCAATCAAGCACAGGAACTTATCATTCAAGGACCTGTTAATCGAGGGATATGCGAGCAGTCGTTTGGTCGTTGCTATCCCCTTTGTTTGCAAAACCCTCGAGCCTTGCGCTCGTTCCAAAGTTTTCAGGCCGCCCAATCCCTGGTTGATGGCTGTTATCAGTCTTTTGGCCGAGCTATACCACCATGCCGAGCTCAAGCTGAATCTCAAATTCGAGATTGAAGTCTTGTGCAAGGCTTTAGATATCAACTTAGATGCTATTGAGGCAACACGGATCATCCGCTCGCGTCCACCAGAGGGCTTGCCCGGCTTTGATGACAATTTGGCGTCGGGCGGAATGGGTGATGGTATAGTGCAGGATGGTATGATGCTTGGACCCCAGAGCGATAATCAGCGTGCTGTCAACAACCATATCGAGGCCATTTTGTCCGCACTTGCTCTACAAGTTAATATCAACCCCCAGCTCAGCCCTCTCAATGTCAACCAGACCTTCAAGCGGGCCGTGCAACTTGCCGTCGATCAATCCGTTCGCGATGTACGTTGAATTTTCTCTTTGGGCTGAACATTTCTCATTTTTGGTTAGATCATTGTCCCGGTTGTTGAACGCTCCGTTACCATTGCCGGGATCTCTACGCGGGAGCTGGTAATCAAAGACTATGCAACTGAGCCTAACGAGGACAAGCTGAAGAAAGCTGGGCATCTTATGGCTCAAAAGCTTGCTGGGAGCCTAGCATTAGTCACTTGCAAAGAACCGATGAGAACCAATCTCACTACCCATCTTCGCCATTTCCTCAATAGCCATGGATTCACTGAGGTGCGTGGAATTCATGTCCACGGCTTACTTGTACCCATGACCTGTTTCTAGCAATTGGTGCCAGAACAAGTTATTCTTTTGTTGATGCAAGACAATTTGGACATTGCATGTGCAGCTATCGAGAAGGTAGCAATGGAGCGAGCCGTTGCAGACGTCGAGGAGAACTTAGCCGCTTCAATCGAGAGCCGAAGGCGTCATCGCGAAACCCGCAATCCAGGTCCCTACTTTGATCCGAATACGCCTCATCCGAGCTTCGCTCTTAACCTCCCCGATCCTCTTCGCATTAAACCGGGTGGTGTCCAGCCTATCCAAGCCGCTGTTTATGAGGACTTTGGTATGTTGATGATCCTGTTAGTTCGTTCACCACATTGAATTCCGCCCGTAGTGGTCCAAATCAGGCGTAATGTTAGTCGGCCAAGCTCTGCCAACTCCTTCGCATACAGTAACCAATCGCCCGGTCTTGACCACGATGTTGCCGACCAAAGCATGCATAGTCACCAGGAGATTATGGAACGCTTCCAGGTTTTGACTCGTGATCTGGAGGCCATCATGGTACAGCTCCCTACACAGGGTCTTACTACCTTGCCGCCTAGCCATGATGTTCGACATTTGGTTCGCCAAATTTTGTATCTTGCGGTCGAGGCCGCTGACCGACACCACACTCCTCTCATGATGTCACAAGCAATCGTTCGGAAGCTGTATAATACCCAATCTCAGCTTGGAAGAGAGGTTTATGTTGCACTTTTGGATCAATTGTGTCATTCCTTCGAAGATGTTGCGAAGGAGGCCATCGAATGGTTGTTGTATGCCAATGATGAGGTGCGTACGTTCTTTCTAGCTTGTTTGACAAAAGTATTAATCACATTCTCCAAATAGCGTAAATTCAATGTCTCGGTTACTGTTACTTTATTGAGGAGTGGCCTCATCAGTCTCAGCATTACAGATCAACAACTTGCTAAGTCCATTGGCGCGGATCCTCGCCCGAACCTCCTGACTTATGCCGCCGGCCTAATTCGTGAATCCTTGACCGCCGATCCCCCCGTGGCTACCCAGAACCAATTCGCTTTTACAATTGACGCTCTTGAACAAGCTTTTAAGTCCGGAAAGACGAATGACGAGTACGTTGATATTACTTTATAATATTGCATGGACAAGTGTTCTAAATGGTGAAATAGTGTCGTCCGTCGGCTTCTTGATGATCTTCGTGGTGTCAGACATGCCCCTCTCCCGGTGGATGTCGCCTCCCGCCAGCCTTCCACAAAGCCTGAGACGGAGCAACTACGCGAAAAACTCTACATCTGGTTCCAGCAATGGGTCAACATCTTTCAGCGTTCCCACTCTCCCGAAAAGAGCTTCGTGCCTTTCATCACTCAACTCACGAAACAGGGTATCCTCAAGGTCGAGGACATGTCTTCACTCTTTTTCAGAGTCTGTGCGGAGGCTAGCGTTAACAGCTATGTCAAATGCGTTGCTTCGAACGACTTTGCTTATGCCTTTCAGGCTTTGGATGCTATGTCGAGGCTCATCGTATACATCATCAAGTATCATGGCGACGCATCGGGAGTCAATAACGACCAAGCCAAAGTCCATTACTTGACAAAGATTTTGTCCATCTTTGTCCTTGTATTGGCCAACTTACATGAGGAACAGGGCCCTGCGTTCCAACAAAAGCCTTTCTTCAGGTTTTTCTCAAGCCTTGTCAATGACCTGCACTCCATCGAGAACCATCTTGGCCCCGTCTACTTCCACTTGCTGATCGCGATTAGCGATACTTATAGCTCTCTTCAGCCCACATACTTCCCAGGATTCGCGTTTTCCTGGATGTGCCTCATCTCCCACAGACTCTTCATGCCGAAACTCTTGATGTCAGAGAATCGCGAGGTATGCGATCCTTCCCAAAAGTTTGTAACGCATATATTGACCAATGTCTAGGGCTGGTCCGCTTTCCACAAGCTCCTGGTCTCCCTCTTCAAATTCCTCGCTCCGTTCTTGAAACATGCCGACTTGCAGAATGCTGCTAAGGACCTATACCGTGGCGCGTTGCGCCTTCTTCTCGTCCTCCTCCACGATTTCCCCGAGTTCTTGAGCGAATACTACTTTACCCTGTGCGATGTCATTCCCCAGCGTTGCATTCAGTTGCGAAACATCATTCTCAGCGCCTTCCCTCCCGCCATCGTCCTTCCCGACCCTAACCTTCGCAACCAAAAATTCGACTCCATTTCCGATATGGGACCCATCCCACCCATCCTTTCCGATTTCAGCTCCGGCCTCAAGGGCGGCGAATTGCGATCCTCCTTGGAACAGTACTTGCTGGGCCGTGGCTCTGCTTCCTTCCTGGCCTCGCTCAAAGATCGCCTCAAGCTCTCTGGAGTTCCTGAAGGTGCAACTGAAACCTATAACCTTTCCTCGATTAACTCTCTTGTGATGTTCATCGGCGTTTCGTCCGTTGCGCAAGCCAAGGCACGAAGTGGATCTTCTCTGTTCGTTGCTAGTGACCCTGGAGTTGTGGCCTTGCAGTATCTCGCTAGCAATCTCGATGATGAAGGTAGGCTTCCAGTCTATTTTTCAGCTATCCAGACTAACCTGTCTGCTTGCAGGAAAACATCACCTCCTGAGCTCAATGGCTTTGCATTTGCGCTACCCGAACGCTCATACCCACTGGTTTAGTTCCCTCATGCTCCATCTCTTTTTGGAGGTGAAGGACGATCGCTTCCGAGAGATCATGACCAAGGTCCTCCTCGAGCGCTTCATTGTCCACCGACCACACCCTTGGGGAGCTTTAGTCACCTTCATTGAGTTGCTTCGCAACCCGAAGTATGAATTCTGGACCAAAGAGTTCATCCGCGTTGCCCCTGAAGTGACTGTTCTGCTCGATAGTGTGCGTCATAACTTATCATGAACATCCGCTACCTTGGCCGTGACGCGAGATGTTGCAGGTCGCAGAATCCATATTCCAACAGTAGATTTCTTTTGTCGTTATAATTGCTATCTTCTCGCACATATCTGACATGTCCTATCTGGGTTTTACCACGCCGCATACTGTACTGTAACAACGTGTATGACAATTTACTCGACGCAATTACTCCGCAGACTGTATGTATTTGAGTACAGAATCAGAGGTTCTTGGACCACGAAAATGCTTCGTTCCATGTCCAGCGGGAGCCCCAAACCCTGCCAGTGTAGTGAGTGGTCATTGCCTCTCATCAAAAATGACTGTAACTCACCCCGCCCCTGATACTCCGGCCGCTCCTAGTTTGTCTGTTGTGGGCTCAAGGATCACCCATGAAGGTGCGGCAATCCCTGTCCTTACTGGAAATAGCCGTGCTGCTCGTTCCAGAGCCCCTCCGCTCTCACCGATGATGAGCATCATCAAGGCCTCGTGTGAGGTCGGATGTGGGTGCAGAAGGATTAACCCTTCAGAATTAGCATGATCAGTACCCGTGCTCCCACTCAACCATGCCTTGCAGTTGAATTACCTGTATCGGAGTCCGCCTCGAAAAGACGGCCATTCAGAGTCAGCCGTCCATCTCTCAGGCCCAGTGGAGTCTTATTTTCTCCCAGGATACGTTGGATAAGGAGATTATCCAGACGTCCTAGCACAACGAAGTTGTGTCTCGGCCACTTGACATATGCTGGAGTGATGATTTCATTGTCGTAAACTATATCCGCATCTAGACGATGGTATACGTGAAGATCGTGTGCAAGGCGGATCCCCAAGGACAAGAAATTTTTGGGCAGCCGTGCAGATTCGGGACTGGGTAGAATGAAGGTGATTGGACCTCTGGTGGACAGGAATGACTGGAGTCGGGTTGGGGGCGAAGGCTCAATGGCCGGTTCCGTGGTTAACAGCTGCGAAACATTAGACGAGGTTGAAAAGACATAAATCTACGTACTGTCCATTCTCGGGACGAAGAGTCTCTCTCGAAGCGAAGAGCAGACTTTGGAACTGTGGAGTTGAGCGGAATCTCGTCGCCATCAACGTGAATCATGGTATATGAATCATCGATTCGCAGACTGGAGAATCTCTTGACATTGGTTGTCCGCACCTCAAGGGTGTTGGTGGTTGGAGGAACTACAGTGAGTCTGGCCAACCTGAACAAAAAGTGAGGCTTGGTCGATTGAAACCCCATCAGATGTGATCATACCTTCCGGGACAATTTACCTCTTCGATCTTCCAGCCATGCAAGGACCCACTTTCTTCTGGCCTAAAAACTGTTAAAGTGAAAGGCTCAAGAGGCTTCGACCCATTGATTCTTGTGTGCTTCTGCGTATGTTGCTCGATGAATTTTTGTACCTGATCATTATTGAGAACTGTAGGGTACCAGTGCCCTCGTCCCTCGTCCTCTTTCATCCTGTGAAACTGGAGTTGAGATATGAAGTTGATGGACGGATCGAGGAATCATACGTGATGTTAGAGGCAACTCCATGAATCAGAGACCATGTCTTCACAACGCTAAAGGATTCCCTGCTGTGCCACACAGGCACATTGTCATCATCTCCCCTATTAAGAAAATAATTAATCCGGCAAACACCACGACTGACGATATCAAACGAACCCATGAATAATTAGCACAGGCTTGTCCATAACGTTCGTTAAGAATAGATCATTGTCGTCCGGGGTCAGCGATGATTCCAGTATAGCACGTAGCATAGGGTCGATGAAGTGCGCAGATCTATAGTTCAACCATATATTCATTACAAGCCACCAATGAAAAGAACGGGATCACACATGAGAACGCCACTTTTGTCAGTTCTTGAACATGATTAAAGGAGAGATGATAATCTCACCTTGACATGGTTAATGGTACGTATGCTTGTGATTTAATGTACCCAGCGGCAGGCACGATGGCCAAAACTCTATCGGGGAATCGAGAACCAAGGTACCAGGCTCCTTGTCCTCCATTAGAATGCCCCAAAAGAATCACAGGCGTTCCAACTATGAAAGCAAATTCTTTCCAAGAAGACCGCCTGAGAATTTCAGCCAGTGCATCAACGCAGTTCCAGGCATCTTGAGCACTTGGTCCGTGCCAATCCAATCCCTGGTCGCGGAATTAATAGACCAGGAATCAATTACGTCAAAAGATGGCTCACCCAAGACGTACGGCCAATCGGCAGGATGGTCCAACTGAAATTGTTGGGTGGCAGTGATTGAGCCCAGAAGGCTTGATCGATGATATCCACCCCAGCGCCATCTAAAGCATTAATCAGTGACACCCGTCAAGAGGGGGCAGAGGGCTGGTTCACGTAGCGCTAAAATGGGTGGATGGTTTATTTGAGGTCGATTGATTGGGGGAATGGCCAGAAATGCGGTGGGCAACGCGTCGCCAAAGAAATACGTTGCTTTCAGAGCTACACGTTCATGCGATACTACCCCAGTACGCTGAGCGATTGGGATGGATAAGGTTATATGGTGCTCCTGGCCGGACTCATGGGCCAAAGTGATCACGACCTCGAGTTCGTTGCCATAGAATGGCTCATTCTGTGTAAGAATGAAAGGCGCAATACGCAGCTGTGAAGGTGCTATTCTTGTTGGATGCTTTAATTGGATTTGTATTTCCTAGGAAACAAAGTAAATTCATGGACGTCCAAGCATTGTTAAGATGCTTATATGCGTACCGGACGTTCAGATGTGATGTGAGTGATAGTCCACCAATCTTTAACACTCCTGAACGCCATCCCCATTGCTTCACCAAATGCACGACCATCAACGAAATCACACAAAACGTCCTGGGATGGCTCATGCTTCACGACCTGCTGTATGCGTTCGATTTCCACGGATAGACCGATCACTTGCGTCGGAACTTCCGTGCCATCTCGTCGTGGGTCGCCGAAGAGCCTGATCTTCAATACATAATGAACATCTTTGGTTAGACGATACAGCAGCGCCCGCTGTTTACCTCGTAGTCTCCACTTATAAAAATCTCGTACTGAGTCGGGGTTGTGGGGTCTGGGATTGTCGGTAAATTGACTGCACGCGGAAGGGCTCGTTCCATGTCGTAGATGTTTCCAGCGTACCATTCTGGTACCAGGTCTTCCCGATCAGTGATATTCGCTGGCAAAATAGTAAAGTATGACCCTTGCTTGAGTTGTACAAGGAGTCTGAGCGGGTCCGTCTCAGCATTTGTTGCGCGCGGAGGAGTCAGCGTTATGGTTCCTCGGAGAACGGCGTGGTGTTGTAAGGCAGCCCAGCCTTCTGTGCGACGAAGGTTCTCCCATCTATGTCCTCAGCCTTATCAACTCAAAATTTGGAGGGCTCAGTACCTGACTTCGGGAAACGAAACTTCGAGAACGCCACCGTCCGACAGTTGAGTACTGGTCCATTGAACGACAGCGTTGTCGGAGTACGAGGAAGGCCAGGTTTTTTCATAGTCGATCGGCCGCAGCACTTGAAGTAGTCGGCTAAAGGCACGGGTAGGACGAAGAAATGGGCTCACAATCTATCGGAAACGATGGAGAAAGATATTGTTGTTCCCGAGCATGAATTGGGAATGGGCCGAGAACATCCCAGTTTTTAGATAGTGTTAGTTTCCATTGTCTCTGATCCTGGGTTTCATGAAAACTTGTTTGAGCTTGAGCGCTTGCCATAATGTAGTTATGGAATAGGCACAAGATCAGCAGCCCGAGACGGTGGATGATAAGGCTCATTTTGTTCCTACGGGAGGGATTGACATATGTCAGAAGTTGCCGGCTAATGGGAAAAGGGCTGGACTGGCGTGAAAGTGGCTGTGTTATTGACCTGAGGCATTGGAAACAAACAAATGTATAAGTGATCAACTGCGCTAATTATTTAGACCCAGGCCGTCGAACACTCTTATCATGTCTACTCGACAAGGAGGGAAGCTGAAGCCGTTAAAGGTACGTTTGGACGAAGGAGGTTGCATGATGTGTGCTGATAAGCTGTTATTCAGGCACCCAAGAAGGAGAAGAAAGAAGAGACGGAGGAGGACATTGAGTTCAAAAAGAAGAAGAAAGCTGAGGAGGAAGCCTTGAAGGCTGCGAGGGAGAAGGGTACGTTGGCGTCCTTCAAGCATTGAATCACAGCTGACTCTTTGTAGCCATGAAAGGTATGCACTGGGCTGTGATTTCGATTCTTAGCTCACCATTCCCACAGCTGGTCCTCTGGTGGGTGGGGGCATCAAGAAGTGAGCGTAAGCTTCAGGAGAACAACAGAGTGCTGACACAATTGCAGGAGCGGCAAGAAATAAAGAAAGAACGGTTAGATTGGTATATAATAGGTTCTGTGAGGCATGCGCGTGGATGTAGTGAGTTTCGGTAGTACGCTACGGAAGGAAGCTTTGGCATTGTTTGTGTTAATATTTCTACGCATGATGGTCGAGTTGCCAGTCCGAATCTACCAATCACGTCTCTCCCTCCCAATATCCCTTCTTTCTCCTTCACTTTCCACGCAAAACTCCATGCTGGGCTCATTGCAAGGCCTGCCGCCTAATAACCAGCAACAGCAAGGTCAACAGCAGCAGCAATCCCAACAACATCAAAACCAGTCAAATGCCATACCGCCACCTCCACCACAAAATGGCCAAGACGTCACGCTTTCCAGCGTACTGCATTTCCTCCAGTCTGAATGGAGACGTTATGAGCGCGACCGAAATGAGTGGGAGATCGAAAGAGCGGAAATGCGGGTTGGTTTTCGTGTTCTGCGATGGCTTTCTCGCGCCTCTTCCATCTCACAATAAATACTTCATAGGCACGAATTGCGCTGCTAGAAGGAGAGAAACGATCGTTTGACAATGTCAAACTTGACCTTATGCGTCGAATTAAAATGCTCGAGTTCGTTTTACGGATGGAACGGTGTGTCAAGTCTTCTTTATGTCCTGTTTGTTGCCTGACGTGGGTATTCTAGCTCGAAGCAGTTCTCTCAGACTTCTTCCCAATCCAACCCTCCCTCGAAGCTTGCAACCATTCAAGCTCACGGATCCTCTACTGGTTCAAAGGACGACCTGGGAAGTCACAAGGAGGAAAGCGGTGGAAGTTCTCCTCGAAGCGAAGGTGCGTCTCACTGCGGTATTCAGCAGGGTTACAAACCAACATTTATAAGATTCCCCGCTTCCCGAGAGTCGACTGTCGAACGGTGGACTTATCTTAGGTGCTGGAGGTAGACTTGTCTCTTACTCCTTCCCGAATTCGTCTGACAGTCTGGCAGCATCCACTATAGCTGGACTCGGTAAAGCTCCTCTTGGACGCGACCCAAAGAGCAGAGCTCGTAGCCGCGACTATCTCAAACAGTGCGTTCAAGATTATATTCAGAGATTCACATTTCTTACATTCGATTCTTAACCAGATGCCTTCAAGAGATTTCCTACTTAACATCCCCTCAAGCTATGAACCCATTACCCAATCGACCACTTCTTAATAACCCCTCAATACCCCTTTCACTTCCTAATGTTCCTTCCTTCGATCAACTTCCTTACAATGGCAGGCCGCGAAAGGTTCTACCTGAGGGAGGAAAAGAGTTTCCACTACTGAACGGCATCAACTCTTTATCTGGTCCTTCTTCCGCGCCGGCGACCTCTGGGCCTCAAATTCCGTTACTGGAACGTAATAATCCCCTAGCTGCAGGGAACCCTCCTGCACTGGGCCCACTGGGTTCGGCTGCTCCCTCAACTTCGGCCCATCCACCATCTCTACCTACCGCCCCTGGTGACAAAGAAAAGGAGGCAGAACAGGATAGTAGGCAGATTACTGCCATTTACCGTCCTGACGACGCCGGCGAGTGGAAAGAGAAGCTGAGACAATCCCATGAAGCTGCAGAACAGGCCCGTCTAGCAAAGGAAAACCAAACAGGCGTCCACGCATGGGAACCGCGGCGGGATGATGATGATGAGTTAAAGGATGCAGAAATGGACATAGACGATGATGAATCTTCGGTAGTAGGAGAAGGCGAAGATGCCAAAGTATGGAAAGCCAAAAGGACGCTCAGAAAGTTAGTGGGTTAATAAGAAATTATGGTTCATCTTACTGAGGATATTCCACGACAGTCACCTGGATGCTGTCAGAGCAGTCGCATTCCATCCCAGCGAACTCTGTTTGGCAACAGGAGGTGATGATTGCACTGTGAAGATCTGGAGAATGGAAGTTTCTAGCCTTGCATCGTCTTCGTGCGTGACATTTGATTCCTTGATTACGACATTCAGTGTTCCTGATCCCGCTTCTAACTTTATAGGACCCGGCCAACAACGGAGGTTGAGCCTCAGCTTACCCTCCGCGGTCACTCAGCAGCTATCACCCGGTTGATCCATTCTCCATCCAAGCAGTTATTATATTCCGCATCTTTGGATTCCTCCATCAGGATATGGGCACTGCCCGCGCCATCCCATACCACTTATGCCCCATATGATGAAACGCGAGCGCGAGGGGAGCTCATCGGTCATACAGACGCAGTGTGGGATCTCGCCCTCGTCAAGGACGAGAACACGTTGATTAGTTGCGGTGCAGAGGGTGCCGTGAAAGTCTGGGATGTCAGTGGGCCTTCTGGCGGTGGATCTCTGAAGTTATCGTGGCGCTGGAATGGTCTTGAGAACAGCAATGACTTTGAAGATGACGCGGAAGCAGACATTCCGGGCGCCACCTCGGTCGAAGTCCTGAAAACAGACCTCAAGAAAGTTGCAGTTGCCTACCAAAACGCAGTTGTCAAAATCTTTGATATCGAGACTGGCAAGGAAGTGATTCGTCTACAGAGTGATACAACATATGGTGCGTCGCTTCCATCGGTAATTGGATATTTGCATTAATTTCTGTCAAAAGATGGCACTCCCGCAACGCAAATCAATTCCATCGCATCGCATCCAAGCATGCCTCTTCTTGTGACGGCCCACGAAGACAAGTACATCAAGATCTTTGATGTGCTCACAGGTTCGCGGCGAATTATATGTCTTAGAAAATCACCGCTAATCCTTTATCTTAGGACAATGCACGCACTCGATGCTGGCTCATTTGGACGGTGTCACATCATTGTCGATAGACGCGTCTGGATTTACATTGGTCTCGGGGAGCCATGATTGCTCCGTACGTTTCTGGGACATGGCCGGATCGCGATCATGCATTCAGGAAATTACAACCCATCGAGAAAAGGCTCGGGAGGGTGTCCTCGATGTAGAGTTCCATCCAACCTTGCCAGTCATGGTTAGCGCTGGGGCTGACGGCGTTGTGAAGTTGTATGCCTCGTCATGAGCACAGCGGTTGATCATATTTCAAGTGATCTGTCATTACCTTGCTTATAGACTTGTTACATACTTGGGACGGGAACCATTTTGCATTGATCATGTTCGTTGTCCTTGTTTTTCTCTCCCTCTCTTTCCTCCTCTTTTTTCCTCTGTTACGAGTGTTATGTTATTTTTGCGCTTCCATTGTAGCAATAATAATGCTTTCGGATCATGTCATTCAGGAGCAGATGTTACAGGTCGATGTCTCAACAGTCATGTCATGATACAGTACATCGTAAGAGAGCTATGCTACACTTATCGCGTAAAAGTACACGGTATATATCCCTATCTAGGATACATGTCCGACTAAAAAGTCGGAGCCAAGTCAGGTTTGCACGGTCAACGAAAAAAAAAATCGGAGACGAAAATCCGAGTACGGTCGCCAATCGAAGTCTAGTATAAACTTAGATACCTATCGGATACGTCAGCCGATAGCTCTAGCTGGAGTGATAGAAGTGAAACATACTAATCCACATTCCTGGCTCGGCACATTCAATCATGACACCCAGATTGCGGGCCTTCACAAGTTCCCTAACTTGCTCGGTAATCAAATGCCTTGTAGGCTTGTCACTATCATCGCTGGTCATATCGTCCTTGCAGTGTGTAACGTAGACACGAAGGCCCTTGAGGGTATCGACCAGCTCATCGTCACCGATAGGGTTGGTTTTCTGACGTTTCCTAGCCGGCCTAGCCGACGTTTTGAATGCCTGTTCTTTGCGGTAAGCCACCACTTCTTTCGCGAGAGCTGTCAGCTCGGTCACGAGGTGTTCTGGAGTGAGATGGCCGTAGAGCATGTCATCGGAGCGCCCCGAAGGCCACGAACATTCAATAAAGAGTGCTTTAAGGGTATCCGGAATTTTTGGAGCCGCTACGCGCCAGATGTCAATGGTACGCGGAACCGAAGCCACTGAATCTGGTTCGACATCCCCAAAGAAGAGGAATTCAGTGGAGGAAGGATCATGGCGGATGAAAAAGGCGGAAGAGGTGTAGGAGCCGTCTGCGTATGTTCCATGACTTAGTGGGAAGTTCCGGACGGAAATGGGTGAATGGATGAGGTGATATTTTTCATCTGCATCTAGACTGAGAGGGATTTGAGCGGAGAGGCAGGCAACTGAATGACGACATACGTTCTGTACAGAAACTTGTATTCCTCGTCAGATTCCTTCCAAGACGCGAGATTGGGCCAGAGACGGTCGGAGAATATTGTTTCCAAGTCTTGTAGTGTTTGTTTTGAGGCATATATGCTCTTTCGCGGGCCACGAAGAGAACCGGCCGAAATGACAAGGCTGTTGATGTGATCTAAATGGGCGTGAGTGATTAGGTAGGAACTGGAGTGCAGTGAACGATTAGTGAGAAGTCAACCGTAAACGTAATGAACGTATACCGGACGAAAGAATAGATTTCGCTTGCGGTATACGCCCGCTTTCTCGTGTTGATGTCGCTCGCCATAGATTGGTCCAGAAGCTGAGGGTTCTGTTTAAGGAGTTGACGCAGAGCGCCCTGGCCGGAACCTGTGTTCAAATCAGCTTATCCGGTTTCTCATGCCTTGCCTGGTGTCCGTACCCGCTTCAAGAGCTATGATGCCATCTTCCCATTTTGCGTCTGCTGTCTTGAGAAGATAACTGTAATATTAACTTTGTTTTAAAGAAAACGAGATTAGCGCTCATAAGACGACTCGACTCACCCAGATAGATTAGTCTCGTCGGGACCCCCGCCCGAGCCGACAACGAGCAAGTCGAGAGCACCAGTCATTCGGTTGTAGCAGTACCTCGTACGTTCAAACTGCCGTCAAGAACGTCTTGTCGTTCGCTTTGTCAGTGTGGGCTTGTCCAGGGGTACTTCCTAGGGTGAAGGGCAAACAATATATAAGGGCTGTACGTCTATGTCGCCTGACAGTGTTTGGAAAACTGTCTTAGTTGAGAGGCTGATTCTCATTTATCAAGTGAGATGAGGCCGACCTATTGACTGTAAACCAGAGAAAGATCTGCCAGGTTAGAGACTGGCACTTATTTGCTCGCCGTTAAACTGGGTAAATGTCTACTGAATTTGATTGGCGTTTCAAAAAAGTGATTGGTGTGCCAAATCGGGGTTTCGAACTGACAATCCTTGGAAATTGCATTATGACGGTAGCTATAGCATCAAATTAAGTACTTACGTCCAGATAATTTGTGGATGGTGGTGCGTATTGCGCCTCGCACGATGATATACCGTGGTGACCTTGGGCGGGCCTATATTATAAACCACCGCATGGTTCAGTCCTTCTTGTACTACCTCCTCCGACCAGTACAAGAAGCAGTACAGCAATAGAGTCATACTTTTCGTGCTTCTGATTCATGTTGAGCACAACGTGCCCGCTCGGAGTAACCTATCTTTGTCCTTGATATAGCAAGGACACATGCCCAGTTGCACGGAACACCCGGCGCGGTAGGCTTGAACGCTGGCTATGCCCAGCTCGTCGCCTAGAGCATTTTTGCGAGTTAACCATTATGGTATACTCACTGTGCGTTGAGCAGCCGGTGTTCTCAGACGTCGGTTTCTCGAATCGGATGACTTAGCGGAGGGCTGGGGCGCCCTGCAGTAGGATGCGGTTCGAGAAGGACCATACAAATGGAGAAATAAACCAGATCTAACTACTCATCCTGTAGGAGGATCTAAGTGCATGCAGTCAGTTCAAGAACGTTCGGGGAACAAGAGGAATCGTCAAGGCGAATCGTGCATTTAATAATAAATATTGCATATTGACCGATTGATTATGTACATTGACCTGAGCTTGAATATTATTGATGCGGGCGTTGAACCGCCTAAGGCCTGATTGCAGGCACCCATATCCAACGCTTGTGCAACTTGCTCGCTTGATCTTTGTCGCGGCGGACGCAAGAACTGTTCGTCAAACACCTGTCTTCCAGCCTCCGACTTGCGCAACTGTCCCGTCTTTCTGTTCCACAGACATCCAATCCATTTCGCTGTGTGGCAGGCATGTCCCAACCCCCAGGAAACGAAAACGTTGCAAGGAACAACGATAGATTATTCAGCATATATGAAGACCATCTGAGGATACCGAACGTCAAAGAATATGGTGATACTGCGACAAAGCTCGCTGCCTGGTTGGGTGATTCTAAAGCCTATTATACTGCTGCAAGGCCAAGAGTACGTCTTGATATGTTTGCCATAACACGTTTGCTTATATTTTTTAGATAGTGAAACTACTCATCGTGCGCCACGACGACCAAATAACATAGCCTGCTGACCCCTCATATTACATGTAGACTGCGCAAATGACCCTTCAAGAAGCCGTCGGATACGTTTTGGACATTGCCACGCCTTTCCTACCTGCTCAGTACCTCCATCATCCGTTGACAGCCAGCTATGTGGGGCTCGTTCAAGCTATTGCACCATTTCGCAATCTTTTTGTCGAGCCTCACCTAAGCGGTAAGTATTTGCCGGACGCTAACTTGCCCTTGCCTGACCTCGCTCCAAGATGCCGTCGCCCACTTGTTACAATCAGTTGAGGGCATCTCTATCCCTGACGCGTTTGCTCTGTCGCCACCTGCCTCTACTAGGTCAATCTATATGTATCATTCGACACGCTCCTTGGTTGTTCTCACACAATCAGAAGTCAACAGCATCCTGCCGCTCCTAGCCCTTTGTCTTCTGCGCGAAACGCGAGGTCGTCAACCCAGGACACAAGAGTACCGGAACCTTCGGTTACTATGGGGCAATCGAGTCCGTCTGGCAGTTCACATTTTCCGGATGATAATCTGCAAAAGACCCAAATAACACCAAGAGGAAGAAACCGAACACTGGCCGGATCTTACAAAGCAATCACTGCTGAAGCCCTTGAAACACCCCTACAACATTCTGTCCCTGCCACCGTTCCTAATCATATTCAACCTACGACGACTAGCATTCGAAGGGTCAATTCCTTTGCGTTATTTATTCCTCACCTTCTGATTGTTCATCGCAGAGCCCGAGCCCAGAGATCGTCTTTCTAGGCACTTCCAAAAGCGCGGCGAATGAGGATGGTGCATGTGATGGAACCACTCCACCTACTACGTCCACCCCGAATAGCCTCAATACCGGTCACGCCCCCAAACACTCCGGAAAGGTCAAAGCAAAAAAGAAGAGAAAAGTCGACATCGCGGCCTTTGTTCAAAGTGATCTCCAAGACTTCAAGCAAAAACAGGCCCATGCACAACGTCAGACACTCGAATCGATACCCTTCATCAAAAAGGAGCCAGAAACGGAACAGGTACCCTTGGTGGTCAATGCTGGAAAGCAGGCCGACAACGACGCAGTAGCCACTGCTCCGACTTCCGTCCAACAGCCTGCCACCACCCAGGCCCTGCCTAGTTGTCACAATCCTGTTCAAAGCGGTACACCTACTCCTCCCTCAGCCCAGTCACAACCTAGGCATAAGTACGCACCAATACAGGCGCCACAGACCTTTGCTCGGCCCATGGATTCTGCCCTTGCCACGAGTCCTGAGATGCTGGCTTCGCAATCAATTGACGCGTCCTCAAACCCCCTCATGCCTCTAGCCACTACGCAGCAAACTCAGGAACATGAACCACCCCAGATTCAAATACCCCGGCCATTTATGATTTCCGAGGATTCTGGGTTGGCTCGACTCTTCAGATGGTACGAAGAGTACAGATTCGCAAAGAGAGCCAGTGAAGACAATGCAAACAAGGATGTCGAAATGTCAGATGTACAAAATAAAGGGGAAACACGAGATAATACGAGCTTAGTGGAGGATATCGCCACCCTTGACTTGGCAGCGCAAGAATCTGAAAGGTGGTTTCAAGTTGTTGCACTTACACCAGGCCATACACAAGACACGTGTATGGAATTTACGCTCGACATAGCCCAGCCCAGCTTGGATCCTGTTTTGAAGTGGTTAAACAGGTCAACTCTGCCACTTAAGTGAGTTCATTACCCTCTTTTCCTCTACGCACTAATAACAAAATATTGGTAGAGAGCTTAGGTCAAGCTATTGTCTGTCCTTAGGATGCTATTCCTCTCAAGAGCTCATGAAGCACCTGGGAAACAAATTAGAACTAACGACTGATGCCCGCGTCACGAAAGCTATCGCTTCCTCCACGTCAACTTGGCCTCAAAACGGAGGTCTAACGATGAACGTTAGCTTTGGTGGTTCAAGGAAGGATTTGCCCTTGGCACCACCACTGATCGTAAGCATATTTTCTTGGGAATATACACTCAAAATTATTCATGCAATATGCTAGGTTACTGGAGATGGTTTCGTTGATGTTTCCGAGTTCGTTGCACTTGGGAAGAACAGCATATTGATCCATCAACAAGAGAGAGACTTCACAGATTATACATTCGTGCTTCATGTCCACCACCCAACCTTCAAGCAACTGCAGGAAATTGTTGAACATCGTAAAAAGGAGGTTGAATGGAAAGACTGGTTAGTGGATATCACCCGTCCCTTGGAGATTAATGTACCTGCACGTGCATTAGCACCTAATACACCCGCATAGAATTTAATATGTCTTCTGGTCTATGTACCTGTACCCTATGTTACAAAAATTGTGAACTGTTGTGTAAAAGGGAAGGCCTGAATGCCTAAGAACATTTCACCTGCTGGAAACTTGTGAAAATGTTATGGAACCACCAGTTCGACCTCTACCCCGCCCTCCACCTGAAGTCATTGTCAACACCATCCTACGAGAACTGGGACTCCCCAGTAGCATTCGCAACTCGATCCCCACCCAGACACTCAATGACATCCTTGCCCAACAACCAGC